>JAMXDD010000140.1:4551-15860 GCA_024733475.1 Syzygium grande
AAAAGTAGATTTATCAATTTTGTGATGCATGCCATCAAAATGATGAAACAATTTCTTCAGTGGAAGTCTGATATGAAATGCAATAAGATAAAGCGTTAAGTGAAAGCAAAGAAATGACAATGATAGTTCTCAAAATTTTACAATATGAACTAATAATGTGTGAATCCTTAGCAGCAAAAAGATGAAGACGACCAAGACTAACTTGGTCTTTGTTGATGGGCTCACTTTAAGATCAAAGTAGTTGTCGCGACCTCCCGAACTGGCCCCGAATGCCTAAAGGGTTTGGCTAATGGATTACTAAGTTCAACCTAGCTCGAGCCCTCCCAAGCCCATACCAATTCGCGACTTAAATTAAAGTTGTTAACATGCAAATCAATTTCATTTAGGAGTCGCCACTAATCGGTTTTTGGTAGGTCGATTAGACACCTAAAGCGGGTTAGCACGGAGAAGAACTTCACTTCTACGAACCCGTAGATTCAACGGGTACGGGGACTTGATTACATTAATCGATTAACTAGTGCCCTTTCGGTACCTAATCTTGTTCAATTCACCACCTAACATGTTCTCGTTAATCGAAATCTCAAAATTCCATTCCTAACTAAACTAAAGGAAGCAACAATTAATATCTAAGCCTAAACGGGCACAATCAACTACATGCGAGGTTAATTTAAATGTGCAACTCAAAGTGTGTGAACCGAGCGGCGTGGGATTAAACATAGCACTACACATGCGAAAAAGGCGAGAAAGCTAATTTCAACATCCCAATAAAGCTTCTGATTTTTTTTTTTTTTGAAATTTTTTAAAAAAATTAAAAATTAATTATTTTTTTTAAAAAATTTCTGAAATTTTTCGAATTTTTTTTGAATTTTTTTTTCGAATTTTTGAAAAATTTTGGAATTTTTTTTGAAATTTTTTTCGAAAAAATCTTTTAAAAAAAAAATTTAAAAAATAGAATAAAAACAAAATAAAATCCGTGTTTTTTTTTTTTTTTTTTTTTTTTAAAGAAACAAAATGAAATAAAATTAATACTAAAATAATATAAAACCGGGTCCGGTTCGGATCTCCATATCCGACTCGGACCGAATCGACCCGAACACGCCTACCAGTCCGGTCAGACGAGACATCGGGCTCAACAATGAGCCCGGTCTAAATTTTTGAAATTTTTTTGAAATTAATAAAAGGGCCCAGCCCAAAAATCTCTTTTAAATAAACTCCATCCTAAGACCCTATTTCGGCCCAATCGCAAGAGGCCCGAAACCGGCTAGACCCGTGAGAACCGAGAATCCCCGACCGGTCGGTGGCCTCCGACCATTCTGCTTGTATGAAACCCTAGCGCCCGAGGGTTCGCCCAGCAGGCTGGCCGAGCAGCCGCTGCCCACGGCGGGCTTCCTCCGGCGTCGGCCTCGCGGCCCACGCCCAACGCTAACCCACCGATCCGGACGGGGGCGGCGTAAGGCCGGTGGCCCGGTGACCTATCGACGAGGCCGAGCGAAAGCCCGCCGGTGGGGTGGATAAAATTAAGCGGTAAGATCCCGATGAGGGGCCAGGCCCGGTCCTCTCCACCGAGTCCATCGACCCTTGCATGAAATTCACCGTGATGGCCCAGGACCCATCCGACACCATGAGGCCTTGGGAACACTGACAGGGCAGACCCGGAAAAGCCCGGCCGGGCAAAGCGGTGAAAAACTAATGCCTTGTGATGAAAATGGCCGGGTTGGACTTGATCGAGCCTTGAACACGGCTGAGACTCACACCCAGACCGGCGTAAGCAGGCGGGGATTGACCCGGGCGTCATTGGCCAGGACTCCTTGGCCGGACGGCTGCGAGCTCGGCCCGATGAGCCGGCAACAACGACACGCAAACAAAGCAAGGAACGGTGGCGGCCGTTTGCGGTTCTCCCTTCCCAGTCCGGTCGCGGCGAACAAGGGCAAGCCCGGATCGGACTATGTCCGGTTGCCTCGCACGCTTCCGAGACCGGGTCCTCGGGAACCCTACCACGGTTCAAACAAAGCAACCAAAAAAGAACGAAACCCTTTGAACCTCGGGGACCGGGACCTACCTTGACCAGATAATCGATTAACTAGTGCCCTTTCGGTACCTAATCTTGTTCAATTCACCACCTAACATGTTCTCGTTAATCGGAAGTCTCAAAATTCCATTCCTAACTAAACTAAAGGAAGCAACAATTAATATCTAAGCCTAAACGGGCACAATCAACTACATGCGAGGTTAATTTAAATGTGCAACTCAAAGTATGTGAACCGAAAGCGGCGTGGGATTAAACATAGCACTACACATGCGAAAAGGGCGAGAATGCTAATTTCAACATCCCAATAAAGCTTCTGATTTTTTTTGAAATTTTTTAAAAAAAATTAAAAATTAATTAATTTTTTTAAAAAAAATTTCTGAAATTTTTCGAATTTTTTGAATTTTTTTTCGGAATTTTTGAAAAATTTTGGAATTTTTGAAATTTTTTTCGAAAAAATCTTTTTAAATTTTTTTAAAAAAATCTTTTAAAAAATAGAATAAAAACAAAATAAAATCCGTTTTTTTTTTTTTTTTAAAGAAACAAAATGAAATAAAATTAATACTAAAATAATATAAAACCGGGTCCGGGTCGGATATCCATATCCGACCCGGATAACCGACTTCCACGCCACGTAAACCAGTCCATGAACCAGGCCAAGGCTCAACAATGAGCCCGGTCTAACTTTTTGAAATTTTTTTGAAATTAATAAAAGGGCCCAAAAATCCTTTTAAAAAATCTCTTTTAAATATACTCCAAGACCCTATTTACCCCATTCGGGCCAACCGCGAGAGGCCGAAACCGCTAGACCCGCGAACCGAGAACCCGTCGGCGAAGGGTGGACCTTGCAAGCGACCGGGTCCCGGCAGGGGACCGGCCGATCACCTCCTCAGCCGGTCACACCTAACCCCGCGGTTGCTTGTTGTTCTGCGTGATGGCGGACCCATCAGAACACCGAAGAGTGCGCCCGAACGCAGCGAGGCGACCCGGGAAAAGGCGGCTCGGGCGAAACGTCGAAAAACTAATGCGCGCGATGAAAATGGCCGATTTCAGACTTCATCGAGCCTTGAACACGGTCGAGACTCACACCCGACAAAGTCTGAAGCAGTGGCGAGGATTGACCCAGCGTCCTTCTGGCGGGACTTCGCGGACGGCCGACGCCGGCTCGCGTGAGCCCGGCTGAACACCGCCTTGGCTCAAAAGCAGGAGCGGTGGTGGCGGGTTTGCGGTTCTCCCTCGATCCGGTCGCGGCCGAACAAGGGCAAGCCCGGATCGGACTATGTCCGGTTGCCTCGCACGCTTCAGAGACCGGGTCCTCGGGAACCCTACCACGGTTCAAACAAAGCAACCAAAAACGAACGAAACCCTTCGAACCCCGGGGACCGGGACCTACCTTGACAGATAACCTTCAGCCGCGGCTTGGGCGCGGTGGTCGCCGTCGAAGAACCTTTCACCCTCTCTCTCGCTCTGTCTCTCTCTCCCGCTCTGTCTCTCTCTGCGCTTCTCTTCTCTCTCCTTACATGGTTCCCTCTCTCGGTCGGTCTCCCTCTCGGTCGTTCTCTTTGTTTTTCCCTCTCTTTTAAAATCCGGGCGGGGAGGAAGCTTCTGCTCCCCTGCCATGACTCTCGATCTCCGTTTCATTTCAAAGGGCCTCGTGGGTTGGTGTGCCTTCCTCCGGCAAATCGCTCGTCCCGGTCGCTCTTGCCTCCGAGGGACCCGTCGGACCCATTTTCCGCTAAGGCGACTCTGGTCTACTTGGTGTAGGCTGGAGGCATGCCGCCCTCCCTCGGCCCTTTGCCTCCTCCAGCTTTGCTACTTCCGAGCAGTCGCTTCCTCTTCCGTGTTCTGTGGTTTTGCCTCCACGACCGCCTTCTGCTCCTTCCATTTCCAGAATGTTGAAGGCGTTGGGGGAGGGGGGGAAGAGAGGATTGCGGCGCGTCGGGTTGGGGGGGAAAGTCGGTCGGCGTTTTCAGCTTGACCTCCTCATCCTTCCTTTTTTTTTTTTTACTTAATTTCGAAAATAAACAAAGAAAGTGTGCTCTAATAGGCTACATTAATGTAAATGCGCCTAATGTCTGCATGTAATTTAAAGGAAATATTTTTGGTTTATGGATTGAAAATTAAACCTTAATCTTTCTTGCGATAAAACTCTAAGTAATTAGGGCGAAATTTAGGTATCAACAAATTGCCCCTCTTTGAAGGAAGCTCGAAAAGGTTTTCTTCAAAGACGAGAGACACCTAAATTTGGTCGTGGAAGGCAAGTGAAAGCTAGCTTCATGCAAGAAAAAGAGAATGGAGATAAAATAAAATAGAACAGAATAAAATGAGAATAAAATAAGATGAATAAAGTGTGGTTTAACATTGGACCACAAACCCTTGAAGCGTGGTTTAAGGTTGGACCACAAACCCTTGATCGTGGTTTAAGGTTGGACCACGAACCGTTGAAGTGTGGTTTAAGGTTGGACCATGAACCGTTGAGCGTGGTTTAAGGTTGGACCACGAACCGTTGAAGCGTGGTTTAAGGTTGGACCACGAACATTTGATCGTGGTTTAAGGTTGGACCACGAACCTTTGATCGTGGTTTAAGGTTGGACCACGAACCTTTGAAAGCATGGTTTAAGGTTGGACCACGAACCTTTGATCGTGGTTTAAGGTTGGACCACGAACCTTTGAGCGTGGTTTAAGGTTGGTTTAAGGTTGGACCACGAACCTTTGAAGCGTGGTTTAAGGTTGGACCACGAACCTTTGATCGTGGTTTAAGGTTGGACCACAAACCTTTGAAGCGTACCTAGGTGTACATACACGTAGATCGGTCGGATTGCTTAAAACCCTCTGCATCGGTGAGGCTTGAAAATACTCGGACACTTAGGAGTCCTTGTCCGGGGTTTGGTAGATCGCCTATTGTGTCCTTCCTGGGGGTTTAGGAATTCATGAATGCTTGGATGTATCTCAACACTTCCGAGGCCAGCTTGAAGTTTGGGGTTTGGGGAAACGTCATCATCTTTACGGGATTAGTAATAATTGTACATGCATTCATCTCGAAAACAAACAACGGTACTCCTAAAACACATCCTTCAATATCGGTTCCATTGGGTTCATGAGCAACGATTTTAAACGCGTCTGCATCGCCAATTTTCCAACAGGGGGACGATTATGATTTAAGACAATTTCTACTCTTAACATGAATCATCTTGAAAATGCTAAATGAGAGACTTTCAATCGAGAAAGGATTTTTATTTACTCTCATCTAAAAGGGTTATTTTGTGAGAATCACTCTGTCTTATCTTCATCACGTTGACAAAGGTCCGAGTATTCTCGCAAAATAAGCGATCGACCTTACCAATCGAGAGGTCTTCATCGGGACTGCAATATATAGGCTTGGTTGATGGTTTAACAGATGAGGCTATCTAAGTTGAAGCTATGAAATAAATATTTTGTGATCATCTTCAGGTTCACAAATCGAGAACTCAAATGAAATAGGATAGAAAAAGTCTTGTCTACACTTCTTGACGAGCGACGCTTATAAACATAGGAGCTCCTATGCTGATTCACGTGCCCAAATCAAAAAGGACTTTGCAAAGGGCGTAACGTAGGTTGGGTTCATGGGTTAAGGAACGAAAAGGGCGCAATGATGTGATGTGTATTGGGATGAGAGTTGGTGATCATCTTGGCATTGTCACCGGTTTTCTTCTTCGCCATTGGAGATTATCCTCGGAAATGCGCTATCGATCTTAACCATTTGGGCATTCGTCTCCACGGAGACTTAAAGGACGATTATTGCTCGACTAGGGCTGATTTTATGATTTCAACCCATATCTCAACATCTTGCTTTTTACATGAGGGTCAGCCCCACTCACGGCGGGCACTTGCCCTTAATCCCCCCCGATTCGACATTTATATCTACGGGCATTGGCCTTGCTTTTACTAGGTGCACTTTGTTTTTCGTGCCCCTAGTTTTCGTTTTTTTTTTTTTTTGGCCAAGCAATACAATGCTATTGAACTCTCAAATCCTCATCTTTAGTCGGCACCGGACGTGATGCTCGCGTAGTGGTGACTTTTGCCTTGCCCCCAAAGGTGGGGGGCGATCACTAACTAGGTTTATGAGAAGCAAAATTGCCGGCTCAATTGGGTTGTTCAATGGATGTAAGTGTGTAGGATAGAGAAAGAAACGCTTTTCGTCGTCTTAGGGCACTTGAATTCACGCATTAGTTCATTTGCAATAAAGGCGCTCAAAGATTGATACAAGTGAAAGCAAGAACATTTTCTACTCATTTTCTCACCTCAATATGTCGACTCATCTCCGACTTGACTCGGTGTGGTTTTTGACAAGGGGCGGTCTGCGAAAGAAGTCTCTTAAGTGTTTGAGCTCAAAGGGTTAGACAAATGATAACCCTTAGCGTTTGCGATGGATGAGCGAAATGCCCCTCATCACTTCAGTTGCCGTACTTTTGCGAGATAACCCTTCACTTTGCAAACATGAAATTTTTTTTCAACTCACTAGGAACTAGTACATGGAACGATGTATGGAGCATGGCTCGCCTTCCATCATTTCGATACATCTCATTTAGCATATTCAAGCATTTCCGCACCGTTCATTGAATTGTCTATTTTAATGATCCTCGATGGAATTAGTGACTTAGACAGATAAAAATCGTTACAAAGTTCACTTTCAAAAGACATGGATGTTTCGACATTCACATGCATGGAAAAATGCGTAATCGCAAAACGATCAATTACCGACATGATTTTGAGCATTCATTCAAGAGATGTTTCTCGTCCTTGCACTTCAGCTTCTTCGCTGCTCGTTCTTCATTTCGTCGCGATCGGATACGAAACACAAACACATGTGCGTGTATGGAGATGTATGCATGACATGCATGATACTAAGTGATTTGGATTGCACGAAAAACAGCTTTCCAGCCTTGATTTCATTTATGGAAAATACTTCTTGACTGCGTCAGAGTTTACAGGCTTGGACAACTCATTGCCATCCATTTCCATTAACACTAAAGCACCACCTGGTAGGATCTTTTTGATGACATAAGGGCCTTCGTAAGTCGGGGCAAATTTTCCGTGAGGGTCACGTACAATTGATATCACCTTCCTCAGTACCAAATCATTGACTTCGAGGTGTCGGGGACGAACTTTTCGATTGAACGACTTCGCTACTCGTTTCTGATAGCATTGACCATGACATATGGCTTGTAGTCTGCTCCCATCAATCATGTTCAGCTTTTTCGTGCCTTTGTCGTACCCATTCGGCCTCATCAAGTTTTGCCTCGAGAGAACTCTCAAGGATGGAATTTCGACTTCCATTGGTAGGACCGCTTCCATTCCGTGATACTAACGAAAATGGAGTTACTCCCGTCGAGGTGCGGATCGATGTCCGATATGCCATCAATGCATATGGAAGTCTTTCATGCCAATCGCGATAATTCTCAGTGGTTTTTGATAAGATCTTCTTTATGTTCTTGTTAGCGCTTTAACGGCCCCGTTCATTTGAGAGCGGTATGGTGATGAATTCAGGATGCTGGGACCCGAAATGTCTCGAGCAGTCCATCCACGATTTTGTTGTTTAGATTGAAGCCATTGTCGTGATGATTGCTTCGGAACTCCATAACGGGCGATAATATCGCGGCGAATGAACTTGGCCACGTTCTTTGCGGTGACATTAGCATATGAAGTGGCCTCGATCCACTTCGTAAAGTAGTCGATTGCTACTAAGATGAATGCATGTCCGTTTGGCGCCTTGGGGTTGATCGCCCCAATTATATCTATCCCCCACATGGAAAACGGCCAAGCTTGAAACATCCGATGGAGTTCATTTAGGCGGAGCATTAATCCTATCTCCATAAATTTAACATCGATGGCAACATCGCGCAAGCTTCTGAACGCAATCGGACTCCATGGCCAACCAATAGTACCGAGTCGCATGATCTTCCTTGCTAGAAGATGGCCGCTCATGTGGGGGCACATTCCCCTTCGTGTATCTCTTTCATCAAACGATTGGCCTCTTTGGCGTCGATGCATCTCAAGAACACCGAGTCATAAGATCTTTTAAAAGTGCATCCCCGCTAATGAAGAATTTTGAGGCCAACTTCATCGATATTTCTGTCGATGCTTCACTTCCTTGAGGGAACTCACCATTACGTAGATAATTCGTAATGTCATGGTACCATGGTTCCCATCGCTCTTCTTCGATTACCATACAATAGGCGGACGCTTTTAAGGATTTCAATCCTTAATGGTTCGATATCCAAGCCTTTTTGTTGCTCGCAAAGATTGACGATAACATGGCTAAAGCATCGATGAACTGGTTCTGAGACCTAGGTAGGTAATCGAATGATATTTCTTGGAATTCTTTCACCAGCTCTTCCAGAAACTCATGATATGGGACTAGTTTTGAATCTCGCGTTCGCCACTTGCCTTCGGTTTGAAGGATAATGAGGGCCGAATCACCATAGACTTGCAAATTTTGAATCCCCATGTCAACAGCAGCTTGGAGGCCAAGGATACATGCTTCGGTATTCCGCGATGTTATTCGTGCAAGGGAAAGTCAATTTGGTAGCCATGAGGTAGTCTTGACTATCCGGGAGACGAGAACCGCCCAAATTATGCGAAACCGGATAAGTTAACCGCACCATCAAAATACATGGTCCATTTGCTATTTGATGCAATTAAAACCTACCTATCCATGTCGCCATCTTCGTCGGGGTCTCCGTTTTTTCAGAATTTTCCGCTAACATGTCCGCTATGGCTTTACCCTTTACGGACTTTTTTTTGCCCCAAGCTTTGCACCGTCAAATTCCTGAGATTAAAATCTGCCACTTGGCTAGCTTCCCCACCAAGGCCGGCTTCTCTAAGAGATACTTGATGGGATCATTCTCGATTACTAGCAAAACCTGATGATGGAGGGTGTATTGGCGTAGCTTTGTGCAACACCGGACCAAGGCTATGCATGTCTTCTCAACCTCTAGATAGTCCACCTCTGAGGCGTTGAATTTCTTCTTGAGATAATATATTGCGCGTTCCTCCCATCGTCCGGCCTTTTTGGGCCAACATGGCTCCCAAACGATTCATCATGGATAGTTAGATACAAAATTAATGGAACTTTGGGCATTGGTGGGACCAAGATCGGGAAATGAGTCGGGTAATACTTTATCTTTTCAAAGGCGTCCCGACATTCGGCGTCCCATTCGATTTTCGCATTCTTCTTCAAGAGTTTGAAAACGGCCTCGCCCGTTTCGACAAGCGGCGGATGAATCTTGCGATATAATTTAATCGTCCCAACAAGCTGTGGACTTCCTTGACGGTGGGTGGGGTCAAGTCGCAAATGGCCTTTACTTTTGACGGGTCAATCTCGATGCCTTTGTTGCGACCATAAATCCTAACAACTTTCCGGACTTTGCCCCAAACACGCATTTTGCAAGATTGAGCGCAATTTAAACTTTCGAGCGATCGAACAACTTTGCAAAACTTCAACATGGTCTTCGCCTTGTCTCAATTTCGCAATCATGTCGTCTACATACACTCGATCTCCTTGTGCATCATAATGCGTGAAATAACGCGACCATGGCCCTTTGATACGTCGCCCCGGCGTTTTTCGAACCGAAAGGTATCACCTTATAGCAAAAAGGTCCCCAGGGTTATGAGCGGTCTTGTTCCTATCCTCCTTCTTCATGCGGGTTTGATTATACCCCGAGAATCCATCCATGAAGGAGAACAGTTCAAATCTGCGATCTTTGTCGACCAAGGCGTCTATATGTGGGAGCGGAAAGTCATCCTTTGGACTAGCTCGGTTTAAGTCGCGGTAGTCCACAGCGGAACCACGACTTCGATCATCTTTCTTCATCAGCACGATGTTAGCTATCAATCGAATGTGCGACACTTCAATGAACTCTACTTTTAGCAACTTCATAACCTCTTCCTCGATTTTCTTGGACAATTACGGCTTGGTCCTTGGAGTTTTGCTTCCTCGGGTATGTCGGGATCGGTTAGTAGAGCATGCTCTACAATTTCTTGATCAATCCCGGCATGTCGGTATGTCCAAGCGAACACATCTTGATATTCTCTCTCTGATGAGCCATTCTTTTGACTTATTTTTTTGAGACTTGCCCCGATCCTTATTTTCTTGACACTTTCATCATTACCCAGGTTTATGGTAATTGTTTGCTCCATTGTTAAAGGCTTGATTCCTCATGTACGCTTCCATTCACGCTCAATCCCCTTGAATCATTATCCTCGGTATCGATATCCGAGAGACTCCTTAGGTGCAAATCCGAATCACATCGTCCTTACCATGATTATGCATGATGTGATGCGAGATATGATGAGATGAGTTAGGACATAAAACATGATACATGTCAATTTGAAAATGCTTTTGAAATTTTTGGAAAAGGCTTTTAAGAGCTCATCCTCATGTCATCGGACTTCCTTGCTCATGCGTAGACCACAAAAAATGGGGAGCACGTGGGGACCCCAAAATTAATTAACCACCATCATAGGACCCTTTGATATGATTCCACATGTTCTTGATAAAACATGCATGCATTTCATTGAATTAAAAGGATAAGGCCAGACATAACACGCACCGCCTCGAACCAACGGCTCAAGATTCGGGGCTAGACAAAGTTTTCATTACAAAACGAGTTTGCAACAACACTAAGCTCCCTCGCAGGGAGAGAACATAAAGCAAATAACAACACTAATGGGAACCACCCTACTCTAGGGGTCGTGACACTTCCGGAAGATTTAGCTTCTTCACATGTCAAGATAGTGCATATGACATTCTCCTCGAATAGCTTAGCTATCTTTATCGATGGCCGCCTCCTCCTCATGTAGCATCTTCTTGGAGGCCGGGGAACATTTGTTTCAATCGGGAAGTAATGGACCTTGACGGCCTTTTTCCCCTCAATGCTTCCGCCATGGTCACCGTGACTGCGCCTTGGCCTCCATGGTTGCCCGGCCTCCGTTGCTACCTCCTCCCACAGCCGCCGGCCTCCCACGATAACCGGCCGCCATAGGCCTCTCGACCTTGGCGGTACCTCGCCTCAATTGTCCCGACTTTCCACGGTCGCCTTGGTCTCTATTATCTTGGCTTCTCACGATACCTAAGCCTTCCCTTTTTACCTTTTTCCGGCTTGATGGGTTTCGGATCCCTTGCCCATACAATCAAAGCCTTCCCGGGGTTGTACCCGTTTACGGTATAATCTTTCCAATTGCTAGAGCCCGGCGGGCCAGTTCGAGTGCCCATGGGTGAGCCGAAGGAGCGTGGACCATGGAT
>JAMXDD010000141.1:0-15138 GCA_024733475.1 Syzygium grande
ATGTGATCGCGAAATCAAAAAAGAAAAAAAGGTCGAAAAGATTCCTTTTTCAAAAAAAAGATTCCCTTCGATTTTTTATACTATAAAATTTTTGAACAAAAACTTGTGGGGGAAAAGGCGTTCAATAAGCTTTATTTGCATTGAATTTCATGTATCGAGGGCGTTCGCTCAAATGTGATGCGAAATCAAAAAAAAGCAAAAAGGTGGAAAAGATTCCTTTTTTAAAAAAAGATTCCCTTTCGATGTTTTGCTTTATAAAATTTTTGAACCAAAAAACTTGGGGGATAAGTCGTTCAAATAGCAGATTTGCATTGAATTTCATGTATCTGAGGCGTTCACGCTCCAAATGTGATCATTGAAATAAAAAAAAGGGCGTTTATGATTCCAAAAAGATTCTGAAACAAAAAAAAGATTCCCTTCGAATTTTTTCCTTTTGGGGAAAAAAATTCCTTGGGGGATAAGTTTCTCAAAAGTTTTTTGAACAAAAAAAATAGCTCAAATGTGATTGAAATCAAAAAAAAAGAAAAAAGCTCAAAAGATTGTAATTTTTAAAAAAGATTCCTTTTCGATTTTTCCTTCATAAAATTTTTGAACCAAAAAAATCGTGGGGATAGGTGCGTTCAATAAGCATTTGCATTAAATTTCATGTATACGAGATGTTTTCGCTCCAAATGTGATGCGAAATCAAAAAAAAGAAACAGGTGAAAAAGATTCCTTTTAAAAAAGATTCCCTTTTCGATATTTTGCTTTTATAAAATTTTTGAACCAAAAAATCGTGGGGGATAAGGTGCGTTCAATAGCTTTATTTGCATTGAATTTCATGTATCTGAGGGCGTTTCGCTCAAATGTGATCACGCGAAATCAAAAAAAAAGAAAAAAGCGGTCGAAAAATATTTCCTTTTAAAAAAAAGATTCCCTTTCGATGTTTTGCTTTATAAAATTTTTTGAACCAAAAAAAATCATGGGGATAGGTGCATTCAATAGCTTTATTGCATTAATTTCATGTATGAGAGGCGTTTACGCTTCAAATGTGATCACGAAATCAAAAAAAAGAAGAAAATGGTCGAAAAGATTCCTTTTTAAAAAAGATTCCCTTCGATGTTTTGCTTCATAAAATTTTTGAACCAAAAAATCGTGGGGGATAAGTGCGTTCAATAAGCAGTTGCATTAAATTTCATGTATCTGAGGCGTTTACGCTCAAATGTGATCGTAATCAAAAAAAAAAAGAAAAATGGTCGAAAAAGATTTCCTTTTTCAAAAAGATTCCCTTTCGATGTTTTGCTTTATAAATTTTTTGAACAAAAAAAAATGGGGGATAAGTGCGTTTCAATAGCTTTGATTTGCATTGAATTTCATGTATCACGAGGCGTTTATGCTCAAATGTGATCGAAATCAAAAAAAAAAAAATGGTCGAAAAGATTCCTTTTCAAAAAAAGATTCCCTTTCGATTTTGCTTTATAAAATTTTTGAACAAAAAAATCATGGGGGATAAGTGCGTTCAATAGGTTGATTTGCATTGAATTTCATGTATCACAGGGCGTTTTCGCTCAAATGTGATCGAAATCAAAAAAAGAAAAAATGGTCGAAAAAGATTTCCTTTTCAAAAAAAGATTCCTTCGATGTTTTGCTTTATAAAATTTTTGAACCAAAAATCGTGGGGGATAAGTGCGTTCCAATAGGTTGATTTGCATTGAATTTCATGTATCACAGGGAGGCGTTTACGCTCCAAATGTGATGCGAAATCAAAAAAAAAAAAAGAAAATGGTCGAAAAAGATTCCCTTTTTAAAAAAGATTCCTTTTCGATGTTTTGCTTTATAAAATTTTTTGAACAAAAAATCATGGGGATAAGTCGTTCAATAGGTTGATTTGCATTGAATTTCATGTATCACGAGGCGTTTACGCTCAAATGTGATCACGAAATCAAAAAAAAGAAAAAATGGTCGAAAAAGATTCCCTTTTTAAAAAAGATTCCCTTTTCGATGTTTTGCTTTATAAAATTTTTGAACCAAAAATCATGGGGATAAGTGCGTTCAATAGGTTGATTTGCATTGAATTTCATGTATCACGAGGCGTTTCGCTCCAAATGTGATCGAAATCAAAAAAAAGAAAAAATGGTCGAAAAGATTCCCTTTTTAAAAAAGATTCCCTTCGATGTTTTGCTTTATAAAATTTTTGAACCAAAAAATCATGGGGGATAAGTGCGTTCAATAGGTTGATTTGCATTGAATTTCATGTATCGAGGCGTTTACGCCCCAAATGTGATGCGAAATCAAAAAAAAAAAAAATGGTTCCTTTTTAAAAAAAGATTCGATGTTTTTTTTTTATAAAATTTTTGAAACAAAAAAAGATTCCCTTTCGATGAATTTTTGCTTTATAAAATTTTTGAAATCAAAAAAAAAAAATGGGGGAAAAGATTCCTTTTTAAAAAAGATTCCCTTTCGATGTTTTGATTTATAAAATTTTTGAACCAAAAATCATGGGGGATAAGTGCGTTCCAAATGTTGATTTGCATTGAATTTCAATCTGAGGCGTTTACGCTCAAATGTGATGCGAAATCAAAAAAGAAGAAAATGGTCGAAAAAGATTCCCTTTTAAAAAAATTCCCCTTCGATGTTTTTGCTTTATAAAATTTTTTTGAACCAAAAATCATGGGGGATAAAGTGCGTTTCAATAGGTTGATTTGCATTGAATTTCATGTATCACGAGGCGTTTACGCTCAAATGTGATCGAAATCAAAAAAAAAAGAAAATGGTCGAAAAAGATTCCCTTTAAAAAAAAGATTCCCTTCGATGTTTTGCTTTATAAAATTTTTTGAACCAAAAAATCATGGGGGATAAGTGCGTTCCAATAGGTTGATTTGCATTGAATTTCATGTATACGAGACGTTTACGCTCCAAATGTGATGCGAAATCAAAAAAGAAGAAAATGGTCGAAAAGATTCCCTTTTTAAAAAAAGATTCCCTTTCGATATTTTGCGTTTATAAAATTTTTTGAACCAAAAAATCATGGGGGATAAGTGCGTTCAATAGGTTGATTTGCATTGAATTTCATGTATCACGAGGGCGTTTCGCTCCAAATGTGATGCGAAATCAAAAAAAAAGAAAATGGTCGAAAAAGATTCCCTTTTAAAAAAGATTCCCTTCGATGTTTTTGCTTTATAAAATTTTTTAAACAAAAAAAACCAAATGGGGATAAGTCGTTCAATAGGTTGATTTGCATTGAATTTCATGTATCTGAGGGCGTTTACGCTCAAATGTGATGCGAAATCAAAAAAGAAGAAAATGGTCGAAAAAGATTCCCTTTTTAAAAAGATTCCCTTCGATGTTTTGCTTTATAAAATTTTTGAACCAAAAATCATGGGGATAAGTCGTTCAATAGGTTGATTTGCATTGAATTTCATGTATCTGAGGCGTTTACGCTCAAATGTGATCGAAATCAAAAAAAAGAAAAATGGTCGAAAAAGATTCCCTTTTAAAAAAAAGATTCCCTTTCGATGTTTTGCTTTTTAAAATTTTTTGAACAAAAATCATGGGGGATAAGTGCGTTCAATAGGTTGATTTGCATTGAATTTCATGTATCACGAGGCGTTTACGCTCCAAATGTGATGCGAAATCAAAAAAAAGAAAAAAATGGTGAAAAAGATTCCCTTTTTAAAAGAAAGATTCCCTTCGATGTTTTGCTTTATAAAATTTTTTGAACCAAAAATCATGGGGGATAAGTGCGTTCAATAGGTTGATTTGCATTGAATTTCATGTATCACGAGGCGTTTACGCTCCAAATGTGATCACGAAATCAAAAAAAAAAAAAATGGTCGAAAAAAGATTCCCTTTTTAAAAAAAGATTCCCTTTCGATATTTTGCTTTATAAAATTTTTTGAACCAAAAAATCATGGGGGATAAGTGCGTTCAATAGGTTGATTTGCATTGAATTTCATGTATCTGAGGGCGTTTCGCTCCAAATGTGATCACGAAATCAAAAAAAAAAAAGAAAATGGTCGAAAAGATTCCCTTTTTAAAAAAAGATTCCCTTCGATGTTTTGCTTTATAAAATTTTTTGAACCAAAAATCATGGGGATAAGTCGTTCAATAGGTTGATTTGCATTGAATTTCATGTATCTGAGAGGCGTTTACGCTCAAATGTGATGCGAAATCAAAAAAAAAGAAAAAATGGTCGAAAAAGATTCCCTTTTTAAAAAAAGATTCCCTTCGATGTTTTGCTTTATAAAATTTTTGAACCAAAAATCATGGGGGATAAGTCGTTCCAATAGGTTGATTTGCATTGAATTTCATGTATCACGAGGCGTTTCGCTCAAATGTGATGCGAAATCAAAAAAAAAAAAATGGTCGAAAAAGATTCCCTTTTTAAAAAAGATTCCCTTTCGATGTTTTGCTTTATAAAATTTTTGAACCAAAAATCATGGGGGATAAGTGCGTTCAATAGGTTGATTTGCATTGAATTTCATGTATCTGAGGCGTTTACGCTCAAATGTGATGCGAAAAAAAAAAAAAAAAAAATGGTCGAAAAAGATTCCCTTTTTAAAAAAGATTCCCTTTCGATGTTTTGCTTTATAAAATTTTTTGAACAAAAAATCATGGGGATAAGTCGTTTCAATAGGTTGATTTGCATTGAATTTCATGTATCACGAGAGGCGTTTACGCTCCAAATGTGATGCGAAATCAAAAAAAAGAAGAAAATGGTCGAAAAAAGATTCCTTTTAAAAAAAAGATTCCCTTTCGATATTTTGCTTTATAAAATTTTTTTGAAAAAAAATCATGGGGGATAAGTGCGTTCAATAGGTTGATTTGCATTGAATTTCATGTATCACCCAAATGGGCGTTCAAAAAAGAAACGCTCAAATGTGATTAAAAAAATCAAAAAAAAAACCAAAAATGGTCGAAAAAGATTTCTTTTTTAAAAAAGATTCATTTTTAAAAATGTTTTGCTTTATAAAATTTTTTTTTATAAAACAAAAATCATGGGGGATAAGTGCGTTTCAATAGGTTGATTTGCATTGAATTTCATGTATCTGAGGCGTTCGCTCAAATGTGATCACCGAAATCAAAAAAAAAGAAAATGGTCGAAAAGATTCCCTTTTTAAAAAAGATTCCCTTTCGATGTTTTGCTTTATAAAATTTTTGAACCAAAAAATCATGGGGGATAAGTGCGTTCCAATAGGTTGATTTGCATTGAATTTCATGTATACGAGACGTTTACGCTCCAAATGTGATGCGAAATCAAAAAAGAAAAAAATGGTCGAAAAGATTCCCTTTTTAAAAAAAGATTCCCTTTCGATGTTTTGCTTTATAAAATTTTTTGAACCAAAAAATCATGGGGGATAAGTCGTGCGTTCCAATAGGTTGATTTGCATTGAATTTCATGTATATGAGACGTTTACGCTCCAAATGTGATGCGAAATCAAAAAAGAAGAAAATGGTCGAAAAAGATTCCCTTTTAAAAAAAAGATTCCTTTCGATGTTTTGCTTTATAAAATTTTTGAACCAAAAAATCATGGGGATAAGTGCGTTTCAATAGGTTGATTTGCATTGAATTTCATGTATCTGAGGCGTTTACGCTCAAATGTGATGCGAAATCAAAAAAAAAAAATGGTCGAAAAAGATTCCTTTTTAAAAAAAGATTCCCTTTCGATGTTTTGCTTTATAAAATTTTTGAAAAAAATCATGGGGGATAAAGTCGTTCAATAGGTTGATTTGCATTGAATTTCATGTATCGAGGCGTTTACGCTCAAATGTGATGCGAAATCAAAAAAGAAAAAATGGTCGAAAAAGATTCCCTTTTTAAAAAAGATTCCCTTTCGATGTTTTGCTTTATAAAATTTTTTGAACCAAAAATCATGGGGATAAGTCGTTTCAATAGGTTGATTTGCATTGAATTTCATGTATCACGAGGCGTTTACGCTCCAAATGTGATCGAAATCAAAAAAAAAAAAAATGGTCGAAAAGATTCCCTTTTTAAAAAAGATTCCTTCGATGTTTTGCTTTATAAAAATTTTTGAACCAAAAATCATGGGGGATAAGTGCGTTTCAATAGGTTGATTTGCATTGAATTTCATGTATCACGAGGCGCGTTTACGCTCCAAATGTGATGCGAAATCAAAAAAAAAAGAAAAATGGTCGAAAAAGATTCCCTTTTTAAAAAAGATTCCCTTCGATATTTTGCTTTATAAAATTTTTGAAACAAAAAAAATATGGGGATAAGTGCGTTCAATAGGTTGATTTGCATTGAATTTCATGTATCTGAGGCGTTTACGCTCAAATGTGATCACGAAATCAAAAAAAGAAAAAAATGGTCGAAAAAGATTCCCTTTTAAAAAAGATTCCCTTTTCGATGTTTTGCTTTATAAAATTTTTTGAACAAAAATCATGGGGATAAGTGCGTTCAATAGGTTGATTTGCATTGAATTTCATGTATCACGAGGCGTTTACGCTCAAATGTGATGCGAAATCAAAAAAAAGAAAATGGTCGAAAAAGATTCCCTTTTAAAAAAAGATTCCCTTTCGATATTTTTGCTTTATAAAATTTTTTGAACAAAAAATCATGGGGGATAAGTGCGTTTCAATAGGTTGATTTGCATTGAATTTCATGTATCTGAGGCGTTCGCTCAAATGTGATGCGAAATCAAAAAAAAGAAAAAATGGTCGAAAAAGATTCCCTTTTAAAAAAGATTCCCTTTCGATGTTTTGCTTTATAAATTTTTTGAACCAAAAAATCATGGGGATAAGTCGTTCAATAGGTTGATTTGCATTGAATTTCATGTATCTGAGGCGTTTACGCTCCAAATGTGATGCGAAATCAAAAAAAAAGAAAAATGGTCGAAAAGATTCCCTTTAAAAAAAAGATTCCTTTCGATGTTTTGCTTTATAAAATTTTTGAACAAAAAAATCATGGGGGATAAGTGCGTTTCAATAGGTTGATTTGCATTGAATTTCATGTATCACGAGGCGTTTACGCTCAAATGTGATCGAAATCAAAAAAAAAAAAAATGGTCGAAAAGATTCCTTTTTAAAAAAGATTCCCTTCGATGTTTTGCTTTATAAAATTTTTTGAACCAAAAACCAAAAAATCATGGGGATAAGTGAATTTCAATAGGTTGATTTGCATTGAATTTCATGTAAGAAGAGGCGTTTCGCTCAAATGTGATCGAAAAAAAAAAAATTTTTGGTGAAAAAGATTCCCTTTTTAAAAAAATTCCCTTCGATGTTTTGCTTTATAAAATTTTTGAACCAAAAAATCATGGGGGATAAGTGCGTTCAATAGGTTGATTTGCATTGAATTTCATGTATCTGAGGCGTTTACGCTCCAAATGTGATGCGAAATTAAAAAAGATTCCCTTTTAAAAAAGATTCCCTTCGATGTTTTGCTTTTATAAAATTTTTGAACAAAAAATCATGGGGATAAGTGCGTTCAATAGGTTGATTTGCATTGAATTTCATGTATACGAGGCGTTTACGCTCCAAATGTGATGCGAAATCAAAAAAAAAAAAAATGGTCGAAAAAGATTCCCTTTTAAAAAAAGATTCCCTTTCGATGTTTTGCTTTATAAAATTTTTTTTGAACCAAAAATCATGGGGGATAAGTGCGTTCAATAGGTTGATTTGCATTGAATTTCATGTATATCGAGGCGTTTACGCCCAAATGTGATCACGAAATCAAAAAAGAAGAAAATGGTCGAAAAGATTCCCTTTTAAAAAAGATTCCTTTCGATGTTTTGCTTTATAAAATTTTTTGAACAAAAATCATGGGGGATAAGTCGTTCCAATAGGTTGATTTGCATTGAATTTCATGTATCTGAGGCGTTTACGCTCCAAATGTGATGCGAAATCAAAAAAGAAGAAAATGGTCGAAAAGATTCCCTTTTTAAAAAAAGATTCCCTTCGATGTTTTGCTTTATAAAATTTTTGAACCAAAAAATCATGGGGGATAAGTGCGTTCCAATAGGTTGATTTGCATTGAATTTCATGTATACGAGACGTTTACGCTCAAATGTGATGCGAAATCAAAAAAGAAGAAAATGGTCGAAAAGATTTCCTTTTTAAAAAAAGATTCCCTTTCGATGTTTTGCTTTATAAAATTTTTGAACCAAAAATCATGGGGATAAGTGCGTTCAATAGGTTGATTTGCATTGAATTTCATGTATCGAGGACGCTTACGCTCAAATGTGATGCGAAATCAAAAAAAGAAGAAAATGGTCGAAAAGATTCCTTTTTAAAAAAAGATTCCCTTCGATGTTTTGCTTTATAAAATTTTTTGAACAAAAAAATCATGGGGATAAGTCGTTTCAATAGGTTGATTTGCATTGAATTTCATGTATCGAGGCGTTTACGCTCAAATGTGATGCGAAATCAAAAAAGAAGAAAATGGTCGAAAAGATTCCCTTTTTAAAAAAAAAAAGATTCCCTTTCGATGTTTTGCTTTATAAAATTTTTGAACCAAAAAATCATGGGGGATAAGTGCGTTCCAATAGGTTGATTTGCATTGAATTTCATGTATACGAGACGTTTACGCTCCAAATGTGATGCGAAATCAAAAAAGAAGAAAATGGTCGAAAAGATTCCCTTTTTTAAAAAAAGATTCCCTTTCGATGTTTTGCTTTATAAAATTTTTTGAACCAAAAAATCATGGGGGATAAGTGCGTTCCAATAGGTTGATTTGCATTGAATTTCATGTATACGAGACGTTTACGCTCCAAATGTGATGCGAAATCAAAAAAGAAAAAAATGGTCGAAAAGATTCCCTTTTTAAAAAAAGATTCCCTTTCGATGTTTTGCTTTATAAAATTTTTTGAACCAAAAAATCATGGGGGATAAGTGCGTTCCAATAGGTTGATTTGCATTGAATTTCATGTATACGAGACGTTTACGCTCCAAATGTGATGCGAAATCAAAAAAAAGAAGAAAATGGTCGAAAAAGATTCCCTTTTTAAAAAAGATTCCCTTCGATGTTTTGCTTTATAAATTTTTTGAACCAAAAAATCATGGGGATAAGTCGTTCAATAGGTTGATTTGCATTGAATTTCATGTATCACGAGGCGTTTACGCTCCAATGTGATGCGAAATCAAAAAAAGAAAAATGGTCGAAAAGATTCCCTTTTAAAAAAGATTCCCTTCGATGTTTTGCTTTATAAAATTTTTTGAACAAAAAATCATGGGGATAAGTCGCGTTCAATAGGTTGATTTGCATTGAATTTCATGTATCACGAGGGCGTTTACGCTCAAATGTGATCGAAATCAAAAAGAAGAAAATGGTCGAAAAAGATTCCCTTTTTAAAAAAGATTCCCCTTTCGATGTTTTGCTTTATAAAATTTTTGAACCAAAAAATCATGGGGGATAAGTCGTTCAATAGGTTGATTTGCATTGAATTTCATGTATCTGAGGCGTTTACGCTCAAATGTGATGCGAAATCAAAAAAAAAGAAAATGGTCGAAAAGATTCCCTTTTAAAAAAAGATTCCCTTTCGATGTTTTGCTTTATAAAATTTTTTGAACAAAAAAATCATGGGGATAAGTGCGTTCAATAGGTTGATTTGCATTGAATTTCATGTATCGAGGCGTTTACGCTCAAATGTGATGCGAAATCAAAAAAAAAGAAGAAAATGGTCGAAAAAGATTCCCTTTTAAAAAAGATTCCCTTTCGATGTTTTGCTTTATAAAATTTTTGAACCAAAAATCATGGGGATAAGTGCGTTCAATAGGTTGATTTGCATTGAATTTCATGTATCACAGGGCGTTTACGCTCCAAATGTGATGCGAAATCAAAAAAAAAGAAAATGGTCGAAAAAGATTCCCTTTTAAAAAAGATTCCTTTCGATGTTTTTGCTTTATAAAATTTTTGAACCAAAAATCATGGGGGATAAGTGCGTTCAATAGGTTGATTTGCATTGAATTTCATGTATCTGAGGCGTTTACGCTCAAATGTGATGCGAAATCAAAAAAAAAGAAAATGGTCGAAAAAGATTCCCTTTTTAAAAAAGATTCCCTTTCGATGTTTTGCTTTATAAAATTTTTTTGAACAAAAAATCATGGGGATAAGTGCGTTCAATAGGTTGATTTGCATTGAATTTCATGTATCGAGGCGTTTCGCTCAAATGTGATCACGAAATCAAAAAAAAAGAAAATGGTCGAAAAAGATTCCCTTTTTAAAAAAGATTCCCTTTCGATGTTTTGCTTTATAAAATTTTTTGAACAAAAAATCATGGGGATAAGTGCGTTTCAATAGGTTGATTTGCATTGAATTTCATGTATCACGAGGCGTTTACGCTCAAATGTGATCGAAATCAAAAAAAAAAAGAAAATGGTCGAAAAAGATTCCCTTTTTAAAAAAGATTCCCTTTCGATGTTTTGCTTTATAAAAATTTTTGAACCAAAAAATCATGGGGGATAAGTGCGTTCCAATAGGTTGATTTGCGTTGAATTTCATGTATACGAGACGTTTACGCTCCAAATGTGATGCGAAATCAAAAAAAAAGAAAATGGGAAAAAAGATTCCTTTTTAAAAAAAAGATTCCCTTTTCGATGTTTTGCTTTATAAAATTTTTTGAACCAAAAATCATGGGGGATAAGTGCGTTCAATAGGTTGATTTGCATTGAATTTCATGTATCGAGGCGTTTACGCTCAAATGTGATGCGAAATCAAAAAAGAAGAAAATGGTCGAAAAAGATTCCCTTTTAAAAAAAATTCCCTTCGATGTTTTGCTTTATAAAATTTTTGAACCAAAAATCATGGGGGATAAGTGCGTTCAATAGGTTTTTGCATTGAATTTCATGTATCTGAGGCGTTCGCAATGTGATCACGAAATCAAAAAAAGAAAATGGTCGAAAAAGATTCCTTTTAAAAAAGATTCCTTTCGATGTTTTGCTTTATAAAATTTTTTTTGAACCAAAAAATCATGGGGGATAAGTGCGTCCAATAGGTTGATTTGCATTGAATTTCATGTATCACGAGGCGTTTACGCTCAAATGTGATGCGAAATCAAAAAAGAAAATGGTCGAAAAAGATTCCCTTTTTTAAAAAAGATTCCCTTCGATGTTTTTGCTTTATAAAATTTTTTGAACCAAAAATCATGGGGGATAAGTGCGTTCAATAGGTTGATTTGCATTGAATTTCATGTATCACGAGGCGTTTACGCTCCAAATGTGATGCGAAATCAAAAAAAAAAGAAAATGGTCGAAAAGATTCCCTTTTAAAAAAGATTCCCTTCGATGTTTTGCTTTATAAAATTTTTGAACCAAAAATCATGGGGATAAGTCGTTCAATAGGTTGATTTGCATTGAATTTCATGTATCACGAGGCGTTTTCGCTCCAAATGTGATGCGAAATCAAAAAAAAAAGAAAATGGTCGAAAAAGATTCCCCTTTTTAAAAAAGATTCCCTTTCGATGTTTTGCTTTATAAAATTTTTTGAACAAAAATCATGGGGATAAGTCGTTCAATAGGTTGATTTGCATTGAATTTCATGTATCTGAGGCGTTTACGCTCCAAATGTGATCGAAATCAAAAAAAAAAAGAAAAATGGTGAAAAGATTCCCTTTTAAAAAAAAAGATTCCCTTCGATGTTTTGCTTTATAAAATTTTTGAACCAAAAATCATGGGGGATAAGTCGTTCAATAGGTTGATTTGCATTGAATTTCATGTATACGAGGCGTTTACGCTCAAATGTGATGCGAATCAAAAAAAAAAAAAATGGTCGAAAAGATTCCCTTTTTAAAAAGATTCCCTTTTCGATGTTTTTTATAAAATTTTTTGAACCAAAAATCATGGGGGATAAGTCGTTCAATAGGTTGATTTGCATTGAATTTCATGTATGAAGGCGTTTCGCGCCAAAAATGTGATGCGAAATCAAAAAAAAAGAAAATGGTCGAAAAAGATTCCTTTTTAAAAAAGATTCCCTTTCGATGTTTTGCTTTATAAAATTTTTTGAACCAAAAATCATGGGGGATAAGTGCGTTCAATAGGTTGATTTGCATTGAATTTCATGTATCACGAGGCGTTTACGCTCCAAATGTGATCACGAAAAAAAAAAAAGAAAATGGTCGAAAAAGATTCCTTTTTAAAAAAGATTCCCTTCGATGTTTTTGCTTTATAAAATTTTTGAACAAAAATCATGGGGATAAAGTCGTTCAATAGGTTGATTTGCATTGAATTTCATGTGTATCGAGGCGTTTACGCTCCAAATGTGATGCGAAATCAAAAAAAAAAAGAAAATGGTCGAAAAGATTCCTTTTTAAAAAAAGATTCCCTTCGATGTTTTGCTTTATAAAATTTTTGAACCAAAAATCATGGGGGATAAGTCGTTCAATAGGTTGATTTGCATTGAATTTCATGTATCTGAGGGCGTTTACGCTCAAATGTGATCGAAATCAAAAAAAAAAGAAAATGGTCGAAAAGATTCCCTTTTAAAAAGATTCCCTTCGATGTTTTGCTTTATAAAATTTTTTGAACCAAAAATCATGGGGATAAGTCGTTCCAATAGGTTGATTTGCATTGAATTTCATGTATCACGAGGCGTTTCGCTCAAATGTGATGCGAAATCAAAAAAAAGAAAATGGTCGAAAAAGATTCCTTTTAAAAAAAGATTCCCTTCGATGTTTTGCTTTATAAAATTTTTTGAACCAAAAATCATGGGGATAAGTCGTTCCAATAGGTTGATTTGCATTGAATTTCATGTATCTGAGGGCGTTTCGCTCCAAATGTGATGCGAAATCAAAAAAAAAAAAAATGGTCGAAAAGATTCCCTTTTTAAAAAAGATTCCCTTCGATGTTTTTGCTTTATAAAATTTTTTGAACCAAAAAATCATGGGGATAAGTGCGTTCAATAGGTTGATTTGCATTGAATTTCATGTATCACGAGGCGTTTACGCTCAAATGTGATCACGAAATAAAAAAAAAGAAAATGGTCGAAAAGATTCCTTTTTAAAAAAAGATTCCTTCGATATTTTGCTTTATAAAATTTTTGAACCAAAAAATCATGGGGATAAGTGCGTTCAATAGGTTGATTTGCATTGAATTTCATGTATCTGAGGCGTTTACGCTCAAATGTGATGCGAAATCAAAAAAAAAAAAAAATGTCGAAAAAGATTCCCTTTTTAAAAAAATTCCCTTCGATGTTTTTGCTTTATAAAATTTTTTGAACCAAAAAATCATGGGGATAAGTGCGTTCAATAGGTTGATTTGCATTGAATTTCATGTATCTGAGGGCGTTTACGCGCTCAAATGTGATGCGAAATCAAAAAAAAAAAAATGGTCGAAAAGATTCCTTTTTAAAAAAGATTCCCTTTCGATGTTTTGCTTTATAAAATTTTTGAACAAAAAAAATCATGGGGATAAGTGCGTTCAATAGGTTGATTTGCATTGAATTTCATGTATCGAGGGCGTTTCGCGCAAATGTGATGCGAAATCAAAAAAAGAAAAAATGGTCGAAAAAGATTCCCTTTTTAAAAAAGATTCCCTTCGATGTTTTGCTTTATAAAATTTTTGAACAAAAAATCATGGGGATAAGTGCGTTCCTATAGGTTGATTTGCATTGAATTTCATCATGAGGCGTTTACGCGCTCCAAATGTGATCACGAAATCAAAAAAAAGAAAATGGTGAAAAAGATTCCCTTTTAAAAAAAGATTCCCTTCGATGTTTTGCTTTATAAAATTTTTGAACCAAAAAATCATGGGGATAAGTGCGTTCAATAGGTTGATTTGCATTGAATTTCATGTATCTGAGGCGTTTCGCTCAAATGTGATGCGAAATCAAAAAAAGAAAATGGTCGAAAAGATTCCCTTTTAAAAAGATTCCCTTTCGATGTTTTGCTTTTTAAAAATTTTTTTGAACAAAAATCATGGGGATAAGTCGTTCAATAGGTTGTTTAAAAAAGATTCCCTTCGATGTTTTGCTTTATAAAATTTTTTGAACAAAAAATCATGGGGATAAGTGCGTTCAATAGGTTGATTTGCATTGAATTTCATGTATCACGAGGCGTTTCGCTCAAATGTGATCACGAAATCAAAAAAAAGAAAAAATGGTCGAAAAAGATTCCCTTTTTAAAAAAAGATTCCCTTCGATGTTTTGCTTTATAAAATTTTTTGAACAAAAATCATGGGGATAAGTCGTTCAATAGGTTGATTTGCATTGAATTTCATGTATCACGAGGGCGTTTCGCTCCAAATGTGATCACGAAATCAAAAAAAAAAAAAAAATGGTCGAAAAAGATTCCCTTTTAAAAAAGATTCCCTTTCGATATTTTGCTTTATAAAATTTTTGAACCAAAAAAATCATGGGGATAAGTCGTTTCAATAGGTTGATTTGCATTGAATTTCATGTATCTGAGGCGTTTACGCTCAAATGTGATGCGAAATCAAAAAAAAAAAAAATGGTCGAAAAAGATTCCCTTTTAAAAAAGATTCCTTTTTCGATGTTTTGCTTTATAAAATTTTTTGAACAAAAAAATCATGGGGGATAAGTGCGTTCCAATAGGTTGATTTGCATTGAATTTCATGTATCACGAGGCGTTTCGCTCAAATGTGATCACGAAATCAAAAAAGAAAATGGTCGAAAAAGATTCCCTTTTTTAAAAAAAGATTCCCTTCGATATTTTGCTTTATAAAATTTTTTGAACCAAAAAATCAGGGGATAAGTGCGTTCAATAGGTTGATTTGCATTGAATTTCATGTATCACGGGGCGTTTACGCTCAAATGTGGTGCGAAATCAAAAAAAAAAAATGGTCGAAAAAGATTCCTTTTTAAAAAAGATTCCCTTCGATGTTTTGCTTTATAAAATTTTTTGAACAAAAAATCATGGGGATAAGTCGTTCCAATAGGTTGATTTGCATTGAATTTCATGTATCTGAGGCGTTTACGCGCTCAAATGAAAATTCCTTTCATTTTGAACAAAAAATGGGGATAAATGCGTTCACGCTCAAAATCAGCGAAAGAAAAAAAAGAAAAATGGTCGAAAAGATTCCTTTTTAAAAAAGATTCCCTTCGATGTTTTGCTTTATAAAATTTTTTGAACAAAAAATCATGGGGGATAAGTGCGTTCAATAGGTTGATTTGCATTGAATTTCATGTATCGAGGCGTTTACGCTCCAAATGTGATCGAAATCAAAAAGAAGAAAAAAATGGTGAAAAGATTC
>JAMXDD010000142.1:0-14913 GCA_024733475.1 Syzygium grande
AGCATCACTATATTCAACCTCAATCAATTCAAAACATAATATGCAAATTCACATGTCATGGGATTCAAAACAATCGTTAAACACGATGTGCCCGGATCATTGAATCACGATTTCCCACTTGATCGCACATTGTGGCACATATAATTCATTTTTATTTTAGTCTACGTATACTGCATTATTTGCGCCCAACTTAGCATTACCAAAGGTCCAATCCATTTTAGGACCCGCCATAACCAATCACACTTTCAACCATAATAAGTCCCGATTAATCTCTAATCAGCCTATCTATATACCGTCCATTTAGGACACAATTTAACAAATTAAACCCAGAAATTTTCCCTTAAAATTTGCACAATCAAACTAGTTGGGGTTTGGAATTTTGCGCCCTAAATCGACCTGCGGGGGGAGCCAGGCTGACCCGATTACAAGCTCGCCGGTAAAATCGTGGGCGGGCTCACGAGGAGCAAGCCGGCGGGATCCACGGCACCGTGACGAATTCACGTTCCTCGGCCCAAGCAGAGGGCTGCTGCAGGTGAGGCGGCGCAGGCGGCGGGGCGGTGGCGGCGACGCGAATTAGCGGAGAGAGCAGCGCTTGAGGGGCGATCGGCGGCAACGGCGGTAGCAGCAGCTTACCTTGGCAGCGGCAGCCAGCCTTGTAGCTGGAACAAGAAGCGTCGGGTGAGAGAAGCTGGCCCGGACTCCGGCCCGGACGGGCGGCGGCTTGGCCAGTGGCCCGGCGGGGCAGACCCGGCGGCGAGCGGTGGCGAGAGTGGCAGCGGCCGATTAGCGAGGCTGGAGCGATGGAGAGAAATGAGGGTGAGAGAGAGGCGGAGGGGAAAGAGAGCGAGTGAGGGGAGTGGCGGACCCGTGGCGGTGGCGGCTGGGCGGCTCAGGAGTCGCAGATCCAGCGGCGGTGGCGGTTGACTGCTGGCTGCTGCGCTTCCCTGCAGCGGGGAAGGCGGCGAAAGGCAACTGGCCCGGGGCCAACGCGGCAGCTCGGGCTTCTTTGGTAATGACGGCGAACCGCGGCCCGGTCGAGGCGGAGGAAGCGGCAGTCTTGGCGTCGGCAGGCCCGGCAGCGAGGGCTGAACGTATGGGGTGGTCGGGCGAAGAAGGAGGAAAAGAGGAGGAAGAGGAGAAAGGAGAGGAGTCGGAGAAGAGAGGAGAGAGCATCTTGAGAGGAGGTCGGGAGGTCGAAAAATTAGCATGGGGAGGAGGCGTGAGGGGAGAGGAAAAAGGGATGGGGAAGAAGGAGGAGAGGAAAAAGAAAAAGAAAGGAGGACGTCTTGTGAGGCGCCCGGCCCGAGGAGGGAGGAGAAGAGGAGGAGGGGGAGAAAAAGAGAAAGGTGAATTTTTTATTTTTAAGCGAACCATTGGACCGCGGTCCAATTAAAATAAAACTTATCGGTGTCGATTTAAATTAGGAAAAACCTAACAATTACCGATAAATCGAATAATATTCTAAGGCAATTGCGGAAATAAAAATAATTTCGGTCTCACTCCTCTGGCGGTCTACTAGTCAAATTTCGCACCCGGTCTAAAATTCACTTTTAACCATTCTATAATCCTGATGCTGGCAACAATAATATGGACACCGGGTCAATTTATTTCGTTTAAAACTCCCAAAAATCATTGCCAATTTAAAGGGGTCTAATCGACAAAATTCATCGAAAGCGATTCTAGCGCGAATCTCTAATTAAAATAATAAGCAAGAGTGACGGTTCTCGCTTAGATTTTTACTACAAGCACAAATCAAATCACGATTCAATAAATCCAAAATTGGTCTAAATTGGCCATTACAAATTCTTCCCCTTACAAAAATTTAGTCCTCGAAATTTACAATCTAATCAACTACTCAAACAAATGGGGGTATTGGTGCGCGTGATCACTTTCGCTTTCCAAAGTTCTGCCCTCGTCCCGTGGTGCTCCCGGACTACCTTGACCATTGGGATGCGTCTTATTCCGCAGTGCCGGTCTTTCCGATCTTCAATCCCGATCGGTTTTTCCACGCATTTACACCCCCGTCGTACATCTATTTCTTCATACCTTAGAACGTGTGCCGGGTCTGGTTGATACTTTCTCAACATCGACACGTGAAAGACATATGTACTTGGGACAAGTTAGGTGGCGGTGGCAAGTCTATACGCCATATCGCCAATCTTTTCTAGAATCTCTCGAATGGTCCGACAAACCTTGGGCTTAGCTTTCCTTTCTTGCCAAATCGGATAACCTTTCATAGGTGACACCTTTAGAAAGACATGGTTCCAACTTGGAATTCCAAAGGTAAATGCTTCCGATCGGGCGAGCTTCGGGTCGACTTTGTGCTGTCTTTTAACCTTTCTCGGATAACCTCGACAGCCTTCCACCGTCCATTGTATACCAACTCCGGGCCCGTTGATGCTTCGTTCACCTACTTCATCCCAACACACCGGAGTCCTACACGCCCGCCATACAAAGCCTCAAATGGGGCCATCTCGAATACTTCACGGTAATCATTATTGTACGAACTCCACCAAATGCAAATTGTTTCCTCCCATTTTATCTTGGAAATCCGATTACACATCTCCAACATATCCTCAAAAGAGTGCCATGTCGTTCTTTACGGTTGGCCGTCGATCAAGGATGGTAAGCCGTCTTGAAGCGCACCTTTGTTCCCCATGGTGATGCGAGACTTTTCAGGAAATTTCTTGTAAATCTAAGGTCACGATCCGATGTAATTATTCTTGCGGTATTCCATCTTGATCTAACAATTTATCTCCGCATCTGGTCCTAAATACCTTTCCGACTCGAAATCCTTTACGTCTTGCCAAGAAATGTCGACTTAAGTAGTCGATACAATCACCCAAATGGAATGCATTGCCTCTACGACTCCTCGGTAACCTGACGAAGTCCTAGTGATGTGTTCCCACTTCCACTCGAGAATTTTCTAGCAGTCATGGCGGCCAGTCCTCACAGTTTCTGATGTTGTACCTTTACTTGTGACATATAAACAACTTAGCCACATACCTGGCCACGCCCCGCCTTCATTCCATTCCACGATAGAATGTTGTAGATTTTGTACATTTTCGTACTACTGTGGTGTATAATTCAGAATTATGCGATGAGCTTCCTTTAGTATCTCTTCCTTAAGTTTCGTATCATCGGGTACACCACACCATCGCCCCTAAATTTTAGAATTCCACCCTCTAACACTTAGAAATCTGGCTTCCTTTGTAAAGGACATCCATTTCCACAATTTTTCTGAATATCGATCCGGTGGACTAGCAATCTTAATCTTTGGTTTGAATCTCCGCTCAATCTCAAAGTAGCCAGCAGATTCGACACATGGCCCAATTCAAATTTAAATTCGAGTCTCAAGCCTTTCTAACAACATCCATTCCTTGATCATCATGTGCGCCATACGATTTGCGACTTAGCGCATCACCCACTCGATTACGCCTTTCCGGTGGTACATAATATCGTAGTCATAATCTTCAAAAGTTCCATCCACCCACGTTGTCTCATGTTGACTCTTTCTGCTAAAAAACAGTACTTGAGACTCGTGATCCCGATAAACGGAACTTTTCTCCACATAAATAATGCCTCCGATTTTGAGAGTGCAAAAACAATGGCAGCCAACTCTAGGTCGCGCGTCGGATAGTTCGATTCATGTGGCCTCAATCGACGTGATGCGACGTTACGCAACTACTTTCCCATACCGCATTAATACACACAACCAAGTCCTCTCGAGCGAAGCATCGCTGTATATCTCGAATCCGCCGTCCAGATGGGATAGTTAAGATCGAGAGTTGTCGATCCGCTTAAGTTCCCGAAAGCTCCGCTCGCACTTGTCATCCCATTTAAACTTAATTTCCCTTTTTTCATCGGCGTTAATGGCATGGCTATCGCCGAGAACCCTTCTAAAACGCGCCGGAGTAACCAGCTAATCCCAAGAAACTCCCGATCTCCGGCCACCGATGTCGGTCCAGGCCACTTGAGCACTACTTCAATCTTAATTGGGTCCACTGTTATTCCTTCTCCCGATACTATGTGTCCAAGGAATGCCACCTTACCAAGCCAGAATTCGCACTTACTGAATTTCGCATAAAGTAGCGTGCTCCCTCAATGTCCGTAATACCTCGTTCAAATGCATTTCATGCTCACAGGACTCTTGAGTATACCAGAATATCGTCGATGAATACAATCACCCGAATTGGTCCAGAAATTCTTAAAAACTCTGTTCATTAGATCCATGAAAAGCTGCGGGGGCATTCGTCAAACCGAAAGGCATGACCCGTAAACTCGTAATGCCCGTACCTTGTCCTAAATGCAGTCTTGGTATATCCTCCTTTCGGTTCTTAACCGATGATACCGGTCCGTAGATTAATCTTAGAGAATACCATGCTCCTTATAATCGATCAAGCAGTGTCGTCTATCCTTGGCAGTGGGTACTTATTCTTCCTGGTCCCTGATTCAACTGCCGATAGTCTATACATAACCTCAAAGTCCGTCCTTTTTCTTCCAAAGCAGAATTTGCTCCCCCATGGAGACACACCGGGACGAATAAACCCTTTCCCTAATAATTCTTGCATCCGGACTTTCAGTTCCTTCAATTCGATAAAGACATCCGATATGGGCCTTAGAAATTGGCGCACTCGGGGCCAATTCTATTACAATTCCACTTCGGCCCGGGCGGTAAGTCTTGACAATTCCCGAGGAAATACCTCGGGAAATTACACACTACCGGGATTTCCTCCAACTTAGGTTCCACTAAAGTCGGATCCTTCACATTAACCAAATATCCTCACAACCTTCCTCGAGCATCTCGATTTGCTTCTATTGAGGAAATCCAAGGGATCGAGGTTCCTCGTTTCCCCCGAATTCAAACCTAGGATGTCCCATCGGATTGAATTGGACTGCCTTACCACCGCAATCCATAACAGCTTTCGTCACCAATCCATACCGATGATCACATCGAATCGTACATGGCTAACACAGCCAAGTCAATCCTCTCAACACTCCCAATCGATTTTACGTAATTCACGCATCTTTAGATACTTCAACACCCTATCATGCAAGGTCACACACATAACATGCTTTCTGCTAATATCGCCTAAAACCAACCAAACCTAACAAACCTGCTTCCGAATAAACGAACAAGGTTCCCCGGATCAAATAACGATAGGCAAAGAGATGATCACAAGAGAGAAATGGTACTGTGACCACGCCCGGCGCTGCTCGGCATCCTCGCTACGCCATTACAGATACACGCCCCTGCGGCCGCAAGTGGGTCTCGGGCCTGTGATAGCTGGTGGGGACGCGTACCGATTTCGCCTGGTTGCCATGGTCCCGAAAGTCATGGTTTGTGCGCTTTATCTCGATGTCCCGCCCCGCAACGGAAACAAGCTCCAAAATCTAGTTGGCATATTCTTTGGGTTTCTATCCCCCTTTGGCGGTGGGACAAACCGTCTATTGTCGGTCATTGGTTTCTTTCCAAAGCGACGATTGTCGATTCTAATTAAACCTTGAACCCGATGTGTACCCCTTTCCATTTGATCTCTCCATGATCCAGGCTCGTTCATAGCCAGTTCCCTATAATCCCCGATATTTAGCAAAAAGCATCCGAGGTGCGAGGGTCCGGTTTCACCATCTCTAAATCTTCAAGCCTCATCCGGTGGGTTCTCAACCATTCTTGGGCGAATACGGGATGATCTTGCAACTACGCCTCGTCTTAACCATGTCATTGGCCCCCCATTTAAGTCTCATGAACTCCGCCATTTTCTTCTCCTCGGCACTCCGAGAAATACCGACCAGAAGTGTTTCGATAAATACCGCCCGAGGGGCTGCTCCATATTTTTCCGAAATATTTCTATCCTTAAGCGCCTTCCCCGGCCGTGGGCATTATCTTGCGGTGATAAGTCGCCAATGAAATCTTTTCCGTCTCAAGACATCCCAAAGTAAAGTCGAATGTTTTCTCTAACTCTCCACCCAGCATGGGCGATGGTTTCACGGGTCACCACAGTAAACTTGGGCGGTTTGACCGAGGCTACTCACCAAGGCGGGTGCATTGGCCTTCTTTGCTACCGTTGGTTGGCTTGAAGCTTCTTCCAGGCTTGAGCTCGATTCGACAATGGCATTGCTGCTGCTTTTCGGCGACAAACCCAATAATATTCTTTGCTTTCTTTCTTGAGCTGCTTTGCCCATAACATTCCCTATTTCTCTTAGGGTTTCAATCTGCTCCATCACGGGAGATGCTGCCGACTCCGGCATTCAATCCGAGGATTTTCTACTGCTCTACTTCCCATCCCGAGATCTTCTTTCTACAACAAAACACGACCTCCGCTCTGGTTCCTCTTCTTATGCCCCTCCTCGGGGCTCTACCTTGTCTCCTTCCTTCTCCGGGGTCCATTCTTTAAGTCCAGATTTCGACCACTGTTATAATTCCGTCCGAATTGAGACTGAACAAGCGGGGTCTAAGTCTGGCGGTATCAACACAAAAAGCAATTTAGCACTCAAAGATGCAAGTAGCACAACGGCACAAAAATTTTCACCCAAGGACTTGCACACTTACCTTGGGTCCCACACAACAGATAGCAACCGGGTTCAAACAATCACCACAACATTCAAACACAAACAACTGGAGGTACACTTAGCACACTAGGTCAATTTTATGGCTACCCATGGTCACTCCTCCTTATCACTCCAAGGTCCGGCTAGATTGGACCGAAATTTTTGCTTTGATACCAATTCAACAGGGATGTCACGCCCGCACCCAACGTGAGGCATGAACATCCGCCTGGTCTAAAACGGCGACGCTCCCAGATTGCGCCACGGAGACCCGATAATCCAAAACAGAGAAAACATGCTGCAGCTGAAACGACGTATATACTAACATAATATATATATATATATATATATATATATATATAAACACCTGGGACATTTTGAAATGCAACCATAGATAGCAAGAGAGATAAAATTTAAACGATAAATTAAACTTTAATATATATACCTTACAACTTACATAGTCTACCCTTACAAAAAAAGACACAAAAAGGAATACATCAAAAGGGCCACAATTGCAAAAAGAGATCGTGGCCTGGGGTGTCGCTATTTACCAAGAGGGGCTACGGTCAAAAAGTGGCGGCCCCGCCTCCCGTGCTGACACATCCAACCTATGGTACCTAATCGGGCCGAACCCGACGACTCGACGAACTCTCGGGCGACTCTTGGTCCTCCCTCGGGAACTCATGGCCTCCGACTCCGACTCCGCTCAGGATCCCGCCTCATATCCATCTACGTCCATGGGCTCGGGGCTTGGTCTCACCGCCCTGCTAATCGGGTCGACTATCTCCCGGCTAAAGCTAAGCCACCAAACTCCTCATGCTCTTCCTCATCCTCCATGACCTCATACTCAACCCTTTATGGGACCGCCTTCCATATCGACATCCACTATGCGTCGCCATCCGGATATCGGATATCTAATGCAGACCCTCTCCCACGAGCGGACGTCACCGAGCCTAATGGGACCAAACTCCTCCCCAAAAATATCCGGAACGCTAAGATAGGTACTCGTGAATCTCGAGTGAAGTAAACCTACATCTACCCATACTTGTGTATAATGTCTATGGTACTCTTCCCGTTCCATCGGTGCACATCCACCGAATGCTCTAAATGGTGGAGAATCCCAAAGCGTAACGGTGCGCCGTTAAATTCATGGTGGGATCCTCAAATGTTCGGTTTTACTACAAACCGTGAGAAACTCAGCAAATAATAATCCCTAATCCTAAGCTAGGCACGCACCTCCGGAAAATAACTAAAATGCATAATCAAATGAACTAGTGCATAAATCAATGTCAATATAACAACCAAAGATAAATTTTCCCGGGCTCATAGCCCGCTCACTACTTATACCGCAAAGTTAGGCAATTTACGCCATTACAACAAATAAGCAATTATAATCGCCCAAGGACCCGGACCCTAAGGCCTATTAACCATTAAACCGACTCAAGGCCCGGCCCAGACCCCCAATTTGCTTTGACCAAGGCCCGGGTCCAAGACCCCAAACTGTTTCGACTAAGGTCAGTCCAAGACTACAACCTGCTTTAGCCCGAAGGCCACATTTGTTTCGACCGAAGGCCACGGTTGTTTCGACCGGAGGCCCGACTCGAAAGCCCACGATTGTTTCGAACCAAAGGCCCGACCAAGGCCCGATTATTCACAATAGACAGGCGCATCACTATATTCAACCTCAATCAATTCAAAACATAATATGCAAATTCACATGTCATGGGATTCAAAACAATCGTTAAACCCTGATGTGCCCAGATCATTGAATCACGATTTCCCACTTGATCGGCACATTAACGGCACATATAATTCATTTTATTTTAGTCTACGTATACTCGGTATTTAACGCCCAACTTAGCATTATCAAAGATCCAGTCCATTTAGGACCCGCCATAACCAACCACACTCAGCCATAATAAGTCCCGATTAATCTCCTAATCAGCCTATCTATATACACGTCCATTTAGGACACAATTTAACTTAATTAAACCCAGAAATTTTCCCCTAAAATTTGCACAATCAAACTAGTTCGGTTTAGTGTGGAAATTTACTCGCTTAAATTGACCTCGAGGCATTTGAGCTGGCGGCCGATTACCGCTCACGGTAAAATCGGCTGGCCGGGCGCCCGTGGAGAGCAAGGCGTCGGCTGGGTCACATCGGCTACCGTGGGCGCACGAGCGCCGGGCGAGGGCGCGCATCCACAGAAGGCAATGAAAGGCTACGGGCATTTGCAAGGGCGCTGGCAATGAGCGCTACGGCTCGCAATGGCTACGGTCGGCCGGCGGTCTTGGTTGGTCTACCGTGGTTTGGCCGTTGCCCGGCGGCGACCGGGCGGTAAGGCGACACGACGCGGGCGCGACGCAAGAGAGAGAGAGAAATGAGACAACAAGAGAGAGAGAGAGAGAGAGAGAGAGAGAGAGAGAGAGAGAGAGAGAGAGAGAGAGAGAGAGAGAGAGAGAGAGAGAGAGACGGCCAGGATCGCGGAGGCCGGGCGACGCAGAGCTGGCCGGGCGGGGTGGATTCAAGGAGATGAGGCGTGGCGAGGCGTGTGGCGTGGGCTGGTCTGGATGGGAGAGTGGGTCGAGGGGTGAGAGAGAGACGGAGGGAAAGAGAGAGAGACTTTTGGCCGGAGGGATGTGCATCGGGCGAGGCGGTGGCGAAGCGGCGGGTCGGTCAGCCCTCCAGTCCGCCAGCAGCGGGAAGGCTGCCACCGCTGCCGCGGGCCGCGCTTCCTCGCTGGGGAAGGCCGCCGGCGGTCGAGGTACCGGGCGGATGCCGACGGGCATTCGGGAGCTGCTGGCACGCGGCGAGCACGACGCGTCGCGAGGGCGGCGCGCGGCCGTGACGGGCGCGGCCGGAGCAACCCAGGCGGGGTGGTCGGGCCGAAGAAGAAGAAGAGAGGAAGAGGGAGAAGAGAGAGATAAGAAGAAGAGAGAGGAGAGAGAAGGAGAGAGGTCAGCAAGGGGGGGGGCAGAATGGGCATGCAAGAGAGGGAGACGGAGGGGAAATGGAAAATTTGTATGGGGAAGGGGCAAGGAGAGGAAAAAGAGAAAGAGGAAAGGAGAGAGAGAGAGAGAGAGAGAGAGAGAGAGAGAGAGAGAGAGAAGGAGGGGACGTGCGCGGGGAGAGGCGCCCGGCAGAGGAGAGAGAGGGGAGGAGAGAGAAAGAAAAGAATTCTAATTTTTAGTTTTTAGCGCGAACCATTGGACACGGTCCAATTAAAAATCGACTTATCGGTGTCGATTTAAATTCGGGAAAAGGCCTAACAATTACCGATAAATCCCGAATAATATTCTAAGGCAATTGACGGAAATAAAATAATTTCCGGTCTCACTACATGATGGTCTACTAGTCCAAATTCGCACCGGTCTAAAAATTCTCTTTTAACCATTCCCCGATAATCTCGATGTCGGCAACAATAATATCGACACCGTCCAATTTATTTCGTTCTGAAACTCCCAAAAATCGACTGCCAATTTCGGGGTCTAATTAACGACAAAATTCGATCGAGTGCGATTCTAGCGAAATCTCTAATTTAAAATAATAACCGAGAGTGATCAGTTCTCGAGGTAGATTTTTACTACAAGCACACCGACAAATCACGCGTTCAATTAATCCTAAAAATTGGTCGAAATTCGGGCTGTTATAATCGAATCGAATCCTAAACAAGTAAGCAACCTTCAATCCGTCAAGCCCTTATAAGTCCGCCTGCTCTGGCACCAATACCCGAGCTAATTCTGACACCAATGGGAGTCCAATACACAGAATCTTAATCTCGATAAGATTGAAAATTGCGCTCCGGGTTTTCTGAGCCTATATTTGTGTTTCGCTTTGGTTTAAACCAAAACATTGAATATCGATACGTGTATTTTAGAAAAAAGTTATCGGGGGAAAAAGTTAAATTTCAGGTCAAAATGATGAACATTAACTTACAAACTTTCAAATTATTTCCACGTTATGAAGAAAGGAGTGAGGGCATGAGCACCGCACCCACTATTGCATATGTTGGTCCATGCCTGATGGATGTTACTTTTGATCTCTATCATTTTAATTCAAGAATCGAGAGACAAACTTGATGTTTGGATGCTCTGTTTCTAAGGGCGTATGGGGATCCTCTGGGCAATTGGGTTCAAGAGCTCCATTGGAGACTTCAAATCAAATCAAAGAAGGGAAGGCTATCTTCTCAGAGATCTTCAAATTAGCTCTGAATGCTTACTGTGTTTAATCTTTGGCATGATCATGATGAAGCAATTCCTGATGCTAGAGCTGTTTTTTTTTTTTTTATGAAACTGGTTAGAATTTTTGGAGCTGTGATACTAATGTTAGATTGCCGAGGCGTGATTTTGATACCATTATTAGTTTTTTACTATTGATGTGCAAGTGTGAATGTGTGTGAGATATATTTGGCAGAGGAATGACAAGGGGACAAGGAGATAATTGTGTGCTTAAGGCAATGGGAGGTAGTTTAATTAGTTTATAGAAGGTAAAATGACATAAATAGTCCATGAACTTAAGTCTCAATGTGCAATGTGATCATTGAGTTTTTAATTTGTTCAGTATAATTCATGAACTTTAGCCTAACGTATAATGTCGTGTTTAAACTTTTAAATTGTTCTATGTAGTCCCTAAACTTTTGGTACATGTTCAATTTAGTTCTCGGACTATATGAAAATATTTAATGTTGTTCCTAAACTTGAATTAATGGAAGGAAAATCTTGAACATTTTCAAATAATTAAGGGACTAAATTGAACATGTACAAACCCACTACCATAACGGCTGTGTTGGCTTGCTCTGGTCCCCCACGAAGGGATCGGAGTTCGAACCCCAAACGTAGTCGTTAGGGATTCTTAAGTGTGACACCGTAATGGTGGGTCCTATGCTAAGCGTCCACTCGAGGACTAGTCGTGCATCACCGCCGGTTTATAGCTGAGTCATCGTCTTTGCGGTTCTTGCGCGGACACCTCGATTAAAAAAAAAAAAAAATTGAACATGTACAAAATAATTCAGGGACCATATTTAATAAATTAAAAGTTCACAGACCACATTACATATTAGGCTAAAATTTAGAAATCATTTATGTCACTATTCTTTTATAGAAAGGGTTTTGCATGAGGTGTAAGGTGGATTTTCTTTTGGCTCCTCCCACACTAGAAGGAGGCCTCCTCCCCACACGCTCGAATGAAGCAGTAGCAAGCCTCCGTATAGGTTCAATAACCGATTTAACATGCATAATATCTCTGCATTATCAGAGACTTTCTCTTGGCTTTCATTCTAGGTCACACGCTTCGACTACCTTTAATTAACTAGAGTTTTGGAGGCATTTAGGAGGAGTCTAGGCTTTTTACAAAATTGGTCAAAACATTTAGAAAAAATAATATAAACGATTCATAAACTTTAGCCCAACGTATAATGTCATTTAATTTTTTTTTATTTAATGCCATCCTTGAATTTTTTGTAGATATTTGATCTAGTCCCTGGATTATTATATTCCTAGAACCAATCTATTATTGTATTTCTGGATTCAATCTAATCCCTGGATTATCTAGTCCACGAACTAATTAAATATGTACCAAAATTCACTGACCACATTAAATAAATTAAAAGTTTATGGACTACATTGCACAGTAGATTAATGTTCATAGACTATTTGTATAATTATCCCAAACTTTTAACACTCCTTAATCAATTTTAGTGATATTCCAAGCATACTTCACTGCGTCTCAGCCTTGGCTTGATATTCTTCTTATAGTGTGTACCATGCCTTTTTCGCAATCTCTGCTTCAACATCCCTTGCGTCCTTTCGTAAACACTTGCACCTTCCTTCGGAGCTGCGTATGCTTTTTCGACGGTGTCATGGGCAGTTTTTGTGAGGCAACGTTGGCCATAGTTTAAGTCTTGAAAATGTAGTTTGTCAAATTTTTTTTGTAGAGGTTAGTTAGAACAAACGACCAATACCAACCAAACGAGGCTCCAGCTTCGGCTATGGTTGTGGTTTAGGCTCTAACTCAAGCTCGGGCTCTGATTTTAGTAGAGGATGGTTAGGGCAAACGTCAAAAATCATCCGAATGTGCTGGGTTTTGAAACTATGTTAGAATATTTGGTGCTACGATGCCAATATTTAATTGCGGAAGCGTGGTTTTGATACCAACATTAGTATTTGGTATTGATGTGCAAGTGTGTATATGTGGTGGGATCTATTTAGCAAAGGAATGAGAAGGGGACAAGGAGATAGTTGTGTGTTCAAGGCAAAGGGAGATAGTTTTGCTGGTTTATAGAAAAGGGTTTTACATGAGGTAAATGGCCGAGGAGGGCCTAATTCCAAAAAAAAACATAAATTTTACTTTAAATGACAATTCTGATTCGAATTTTTTTACCTCATAAAAAATTATCAACTTTCACTTAAATCCCAAATATAACCCAACCAATTTTGAAAATTTTATATCACAAGGGCCAGATTGGTACTCGAGTAAAAGTTGGTGCTTTTTATTGAGATAAAAAAACGTTCGGGCTACAATTGTCACTCAAAGTAAAATTGATGTTTTTTTTCTGGAATTAGCGGGGCGAAGGAGGATGAGGGATTTGGATTTCAGTTTAGCTCCTCCAAGTAGGGGTGAGCATGGTTCTAAGGTAGAACCTGTAACATGAGAACTTGATCCTTGTAAACCTATCCGGTTTCAGCTTCCAAGTTATGCAAAGTAGGTTTCATGTTTCAAAAATTAGGAAATTTGTTTCGACGGATAGATTCTAGGTTCTATGTGACATTCTGAATTTTAGTCCATTTTTAGGATTTATAAAACGTGTAATTCGTCAGTGCGTTTATAATAAAATCTCGACTTGAACTAATCACTCTTGGGTTATTATTTTTAAATTAGAGATTTCGCTAGAATCGCACTCGATTGAATTTGGCTGTTATTTAGAGCCCAAACTTTGGCATCGAATTTCTCGAAATTCCTGGACGAATTTAATTGGACGGGGTCGATATTATTGTGGCCAGCCTCGAGATTGTCTGGAATATGTGCAAAGTGGATTTTTGACCTGGTGCGGATTTGAACTAGCAGACCTCTCTCGTAGTGTGTTTTGGGTTATTTTCTTTTAGCTCTTTTTTCTATTTATTAATTAGGATTTTCGTGGGCCGTTGGATCGTTTTCGCATTCGAACGTGAGCCGTTGGATCATAATCATCGCGTTGGCTTTTTATTCTCTCTCTCTCTCTCTCTCTCTCTCTCTCTCTCTCTCTCTCTCTCGCATCTCGCCCTGCGCCCCAGCCATGCCCGTTCCTCCCCCTTTTCCCTCCCCATTTAGCGTCCTTCCCCCTCTCTCCCTCCTTCTTTCTCTTTCCTTCCTCCTCCTCTCTTCTTCTTCTTCCTTCTCCTTCATACGCCATTGTTTGTTTTACGCTCCTATACGCTTTCGCCCCGTAGCGTTGTGGGGCTCGCCTCGGCCCAACCGTTATCGGCTCGTCGCTTTGATCGCCGTCGCCCGTCCATCCAGCCACCACCCCTCGATCGTTGTCCTCTCCCTCTTCTACATGCGGCGGCAGCGACTCAACATTCTTTCGTTGCAGCTTGAGGCAGCCAGGAGTTCTTTGTGACTCGTCCAAATTTCTTTACTGGCTTGCCACCTGGGTTACCCGTATGCATGATGGCCAATTTGGTTAGCCCTCACCGACCTATTTCTTCCCACTCTCGCTTCTCATACCGGTGACCTCTCCCACTCCTACGTAGCTAAATCGCCCGTCACCATTTGCTCACTTTGCCCATGTCATGTCATCCCTCCACCCGCCCTCTGCTCCAGGTGGGTGGCGGCCATTGTGACCCAGTCCCATTAACCAAGCCAGGCCCCATGATAAGTCCCTTGACCGGCTGGCCTTTCGCTATTCGGTGGGCTCCTGCTTGATCCGGCCCGTACTCACCCGTCAATTTCATGGCGCCTGCCGTCTAGCCCAAGCCGGCCGCTTTCGTCGCCCGGCCGTCACTGCTCATGCCCGCCGCCCTTTCGCTCGCTGGCCATTTGCCCGCTCGCTGAGTGCCTTGCCGCGACCAATCACGCGCCCATGGCCGAGGGTCGTGTCGAGCGCCTTGCCTATGGTCGATGCCTAATATGCTGTCGGCGTGTGTGTCAAGCCAAACATTGTTCTCCCGGCAATTTTAGGCCCGAGTCGATTTTTTCAGGGCCAAAACCTTGTAAGTGACTTCCTAAACCCTACTTAGTATAATAGGTATGTTTAGAATTGTTTAGGGTGTAATTTAGTACCAGATTACGGATTAAATTAGGTGAGGATTAGTAAAATTGAATGTGCTCAATTTATGAATTATTGTGGTGGTAATTATGTGGCTAAATTAGTGATTGAATGAGATAGGTGAC
>JAMXDD010000143.1:0-14261 GCA_024733475.1 Syzygium grande
TTTATAATTTTAAATTATGATTTCTAGTTTGAATGTTAGCGTTTATGCTATGATTTGTCGTATAAAATTATTTTTATGACAAATTATTCTGATCGGAAGTTTTCAAGAAAGTTTACGAGATTATTGGCATTAAATCATTTTTATCGTTATGCCAAGAATTGATAGTGATGTTTGTGGTTAATACTTGTATCGATATCGAAGCTTGCGAGATTGATAGACTGTTTGCATGTGTGGCCACTTTGTATTATTGTATGACATTGGATGAGCACTATTCTTGTATGCATGGGCTAATTAAAAAAGCTAATAATTGGCCGGAATGCTTGTGTGCTCGTGTGGTTACACATTGGAGCCGTCTTGCTGTGTATCGCTTGACGATGCCCGATTTATCGAATGCTTGAGGATTATCTGGAGTGTCGATACCCCGGATGTCTTGTCACGGCCCGAGGCCGGACTTGATGCTCCTTACGGGATACCATCTTATTGTGTATCGTTTGATGTTGCCGTATTGGAATGCCGTCATCCTGTGTATCGTTTGACGTAGCCGTGCCCGACGGGGCGGGACGGAGCTCGGTTTTTACCGGAAGATTACCATCTTGCTGCGTATCGCTCAATGTGTGGTGGCCCCGAGGGGGCGTAATAATTGGAATACGTGTAATGCATAGTGCTTGATTATGGGGTAAAAATTGCTAGGCATGGTATGGGACGTGCCCAAGCGGGTTTTGCCTTATAATCGAAATACGCGCGACTGTGATGCATTAATGCATGGAAAATCTCTTTAAATGCTTCGAGTATGTGACACATGCATTCATCAACGTGTGTACCAAGGCGAGGTAAGGATGCCTGTGGTTGTTTAATAATGTGCTGTTGATATTGTGTTGCTTGATTAGGAACCCCCCGTGCGAGTTGGCCTCCTAAGCGGGGCTTAGGCCGTTAACTTATTGAGACTTTCGTCTCATTTGTTGTTGTTAACCTCTTTTTTAGGCCCTTAGCGTGTTGACTCACCCAGTTTGGTTCAGGACATTTGGAAGCTGATTTTTGGAGTTCTACTTGTTGGTGGAGTAGATTGACCCCCAACCTGTTATCTTTTTGCTGGCTTTTTGTGGTAGCGCCCGAAGTGGGTTTGTAAGTATGTTCCCAAGGGTTAATCAAGTGAAAATAAAAATAGTGTTATTTGACTGTTGTGATTTGTTTTCCTGACTATCCCTATTTGTTGGTTGTCCGGGGATTGTTGTGTTTGTTTCCGCATGCGTAATTAAAAGATAAAATGAAGAGTCGGCGACAAGTCTTGGGACGTTGCATCTCAACGACCATAGCGGGGTGTTGCGCGCCCGCTGGGTTCGGGGCGTGACAAGGCAAGTCCGGAGGTCTTTTGGAAAGTAGCATTCTCGGGATGCAAGTCTTGGCACTGTTTACTGTTCATTGACACGGTTCATCTTCCCTACGGTATCCACAGAGGAGTGGGAAGGAGGTCGGCAACTACCACTTGGGGGGTCGCATGACTGTGGCAACCGCTGCTTGAGGTCGCGGGAACCCAGGCGACTGTTGCTTGGGTCGCGCCAACCCAGGCAACACCGCTTGAGGTAGAGTGACCTCAGGCGTCGCACGACTCAAGCGACGCTTGAGGTCGCATGACCTCAAGCCGCCTCACTTGAGGACGGGGTTGTGCGACTCAGGCGAACCTCATCCTTCGGCGACGCTTGAGGTCATGTGACCTCAGGTGAGGCCGCTGGCAGCTATTTTTGCCCATTGGCAGCTGAGCTCCACCGGAAATAGTGTGAGAGTTTTTTTTAAAAATTTTTTTTAGCAAAAGTCCGTTTCAAAAAGTAGTTTTTACCAAATAGCATTTGAGTCAAAGTTATTTTTCATTACATTTTAAAATTATAATTTACCAAATATTATTTGTATTTTGAAAAACTCCTTTAATTTAAAGGCATTTGCCCCCAAAGACATTTTTTCAAAACCGAACCAAACAAGCCCTTGGTGGGCGGTGGAATTCCTAAGTTCTGAATAATAGAAGAGAGCGAGAGATTGGATTTTTATCGGATTGTATCATCATGCAGAATTTGTACGACGTTTGAGCACAAAACAAGGGAAGGTGATAGGAAGGCCCACATAATTGATGAAAGCATGGAAGAGAATAGGAAAAAACACTTAAGAATTAGCTAAGGACAAAATCTATTTAAGTAGTAAGTCATATTAATCTACATGATAAAAACGCGATTAAAGAAAAGCATCCATCTATGCCTCAGAAAGGACAGGTCTTAGGTTATGAAAAACAAATGGCTTAATGCAATATGCCAACATCGTAAAGGACAACTCTTCCCTAATAATGTGATTAAACAAGAAAAGAGCATCCATCCATACCTCGGATTGGACTGGCCTTGGTTAATTAATCAATTCGTGCAATAATCAGATAAATTTTCAGGATGGGAAACTGTGCTTTCACATGGGGAAGAGATTCTCCACGTAACCTCCATATCCGTGCATGCACTCCAATAGATAAACTGTGTAACTGGCTAGCTAGTCATGGATTAGGGTTAAAGTCATTATGATAAGATGCCATTATGAGTAACCTAATTATAATCACTTCTACAAGAGTTGAATGAAATCTCTAGGATGTGTGCTTACTTTTCAGGGATTAGGAAAGGAAAGGTGTAGTTGGTTCATTTACAAAATGAAACTACATCAGAGAATATGTATAACCCACATTTTCTATGATATGATGTTTTTTGGTGGAAACAATTAACCATATGATAGGATATATCTCTCTATGTGGTTCTTGGTTCCCATGAAGAACCTAAGTGGATTTCTCCACAGTCAACAATTTTACTAGAACTCTCCATATGCAAGTAGCCTTTCCACCCGATTCACCAAGACTTCTCAATCAAACCCTAAGAGCTTTTATGCAAAACCGCCAACGATTACAAAACAATTAGACGTTCTTCGTAAAAATCATCTTGACCCAGTGAGCTGGACAAAATAAGAAAATAAATTGCCTATTGCAAGTCTAAAGATTTCTCACTCAAAAATTGGAGGTCACTCGTTTGAATTTTAATAACTGCATGCAAGCTGCTCCAGTCAGGACCACTTGCGCAGACCACTCGAACTATTCGTGAGGCTTGTAAGGTGTTCCATGAGCATCCCGTAGTCCACAAACTTTGGGATCACATGGAGAGAGGTGGGTCCTCCCCGGTTCTGTATGATATCTTCAATTGGACTGGACATCTTCTCTGTTGAACCTGTTCACGAATGTCAATTTTGCTTCCACTATTCATCATGGCCACATGGGTCGATCACTGCCGAGCCGGATAAAAATGCTCATCCAAGAAATGAGTACACTGTAAGTGGACATTCAGCGATGCAGGCCCAAGGGCTGCTCTAATCTTAGCCCACAACAACGTCTTGGCAGTAACGTGATGCTAGAAAGATTCCGTTAGTTGCCGCAGCAATTTTTAAATAATTATATGCCGTTCATCATTCCATATGTAATAATTATTTTGGAGGAATTGGTAAAAGCTAAAAGTATAGCTATATAAACATAAAGATTTCTCAATCATATGACAAACTCTATATAAATAAGAAAATATACAATACGAAAATTTATCATACTCAAAAATGTTAAATCCCTTTCGAGTAATATTACATGTTCTCTCGTAAATACATGACACTTCAGTTGTAGCACTTCTTAGTTGAATATTGCAAATCATCTACCTTACTCCACATGAAGAAGAAAGTCTTCATTATTGTAATAGAGGTGTCATTATTTTATCAGGTAAATTTAGTTTTTATTTTTCGTTTTATCGCATGAGAATGACTCATATGAAATCTTTAGGATTAGAAGTCTATTATTATATTATGGGTTCTTATTGAATTTTTTTTTTTTTCCAATGACAAGCGGTTAAAAAAAGCCAAAAAATCAATAAAATAAAAGCAATAATCTGATGATATCTACATTAATGAGAAATTTATAAATGATATGCAAAATTTATGTAACTTAGAAAGTGCCAACAAAAGATAAAATCGGAAAAGTTTAAACGGAAATTCAAAAGAAGAAAAGTGAGAGGTGCCAATTTCAAGATTGAACTAGGCAGCTCTTTCTCCGCGGTGTCAAGCGTACTGAATTATCAAGTTGGGACTCCCAACCACCATTTTGCACCTTTACTGATCGGGAGTAGACGGTAACCTTTATCTATCTCTCGATGAACATCATTCACCTTAATTTCCACCACACGCCATTGAACATTCATAGTAATATCACCCATAATGGAAACGGTTAGACCCATCGGCAACAACTCTCATCAATCTTCAGTCGTCAGAATACTTCCTTCCTCGCGAGTGGTGGACTTATTGGTCCTCCGCCATAGTTCATGAAAGTTTTTGGAGGATAGTTTGCAAATTGAGAGATAGGCGTTAGGAATATCTAAACACACGGCATAGTTAAATACAAAGATATCATAAAAACACTTAAGATTTACTGACCATGACAACTTTCACGCACTAAACACAGACGCATAGTTTTGCGTATCGGATTTAGATACTATATTAGACGATAATATAAGGCGAATGAGGACTTGGGTTGAAGCCAGCGAGAGACTAAGTTCTCTCTTGATCACTAGGCCGAACCCATATTTATTCGGTGTTGACCACACTTCGTTCTTTCATTATCACTCAGCGGTTGTCCATACCATGCTGTTCTCATATGTCCAATGGCAGACCTCGATCCGGCCAGGACCCGACCCGAGCGTGAGGAACGCCTCGTGGGTAGGCCCCAAGCCGACGTGTCCATATGACAGATGGCGACGCCGTGGTTGATCTTAGCCTTGGACTTGCGGTCTAGTATGTCCACTTCGTAAATGCGGACGTTTTCAAATGCATGGCAGTAATATACCATGTAAGGAAATAGATTCTGGTGACAGGCCACGGGCTTGCTCACTTCGGCTCCCTTGATCCTATTGACCAGCCCGATCAAAACCTCTTGCTTCGAGCCTCCGGTGCCCTCCGTGGATCGGACCACGACGTCATGACCCAATATTGCGGTGGCGAAGTCGATCATGTCCTCGATGGAGGCCACACACCTCTTGGTTTCACCATGGATCGCCGCACCCTCACACTGGCCTAGTGTGTGTGCCATGATCTTCTCCATTGTGGAATTCTCAACGGAATGGAATATTTGCTTCAGCTCTGCAAGCTTTGAGGTTGAGAACGGCAATTTGGAGGATATGCTGCGGGGCAAAAATGACCTTTTGGGCAAATTGTCCCGGAGGGCGGGCATCGACATCACGTTACCGCTCTTCAGCATTGACTCTCGGAAGAACACGCTCGGCTCCATGCCCCTATTTACATTCTTGTCATCAGCTTTCACCGTTGTATCGACATCAAAGTGGAAATTCTTGTTGTTAGCATGGGAGGCGGCCCCAACCTATGTTGCTAGCATCGGCAGACTCTTCTGGAAGCCAGCTGTTTGTCTGTCACTTCGACGCCATTAAATGATGAGTTCAAGAAGCAAAGTAGTTTTGCCTCCTCACAGAAAGATAGGAGGTGATCGGAGATGGCACCATTGGCGACAAGTTGGGTGAAGATGGCCGCGGATGCGACGGTCAGGGGTGATGCTTTAGAGAAGAGGACTGGTGGCCTGGGGAGGTTATTGGTGATTTGCTTGTCCCAGTAATGGATAAGGTCTGCTTTGGGAGAGATCGTGTTAGCCTCACCGGCCAGGGAGTCGAATTTTGGGGCGGCTCTAGCGACGGTGGTGACAACCTGTCGCAAGACAATCCACAGGAGAAAATCAAAGAGTGACTATGAGCTAGAAGTTTATATAAGAGAAATGATTACGTGATAGCTCCGTCACTTTTAATGGAGTGATGGAGCCGTTTCTGCCACTCACTTTTCATTATTCTTTGTACTCTAAAAAAAATAGAAAGAAACAAGGGCTATGTGCATTGAAAGTCGCAAAATTTATTATGAAAATGCAATTAAATTTTAAAACTTTCAAAAAATGTAATCGAGTCCTAAAACTTATTACGAAAGTGCAATTGATTCCTAAAACTTTTTAATAAGTGCAATTAAGTCCTAAAACTTATCAAATTGGTCTAATCAAGTCCTTTTGTTGATTGCACCTTTTGAAAGTTTTGGTACTTGAACACATTGTACTCTAAAAAAAATAGAAAGAAAGAAGGGATATGTGCATTAGAAGTCGCAAAATTTGTTATGAAAATGCAATTGAATTTTAAAACTTTCAAAAAATGCAACTGAGTCCTAAAACTTATTACGAAAGTGTAATTGATTCCTAAAACTTTTTAATAAGTACAATTAAGTCCTAAAACTTATCAAATTGGTCTAATCAAGTCCTTTTGTTGATTACACTTTTTGAAAATTTTGATACTCGAATACACTTTCATGATAAGTTTTAGGATTTTATTGTGCTTTTTGAAGTTTTAGGACTCGATTGCATTTTTATGACAAGTTTTAGGATTTGATTGCACTTTTTAAAATTTTTAGGATTTAATTGCATTTTCGTGATAAGTTTTAAGATTTTTAATACACTTATCTCAAGACAGTAAGTGGAGCCCACCCCATGCTAGTATCAAAGTGAGCGGTTCTCTTTGCACCATTGCTACATGAAAGTTAGAGTACCGTCAAGCTAGCATCCCTCAAAATCACGATTAGAATGAACATTATGCACTTAACATAATTGTGCAATTGCAGAATTAAGGAAGTAAAATAGACATACGGAAAATTGTAACGAACATGCAAAAAAGTATAAGTCACGTAACACGAAATTAGAACCACAGAATAACATGATTGGAATTATCTTTACAATAAACATAGATGACCCAACAATTTATTCCTAACAATCATTAACGTATGTTATCTGATGCTTGTGTCCGAAAGTAGTAACGTCACGCTCAATCACTTAAATTGGCTGTTACAACTTAAATGCTTTCATATTATCAAAGCTTTCTATTTTCACTTGATCATCTACATTTCGTTCACATTTCTTTGTTAGCGTAAAGAGCACATAAACATGATCAATCAACTGACACGTGTTAAGATAACCCATGCGAGAAATAAATAACATTACGAGGTTAGGTTTTCGTACAAACTAACATTTAGTTTCTTGCATGCGTAAATTATATTGAATAGTTCTTATGAAGCCTGGGCTGCCCATTTGGTCCGATAACCTATACACTGTAAACCAATATAAAGAGATTGGGTTTAAAAAAAAAAGATAAAGGATAAGAAGTAATTGCTAATGGAGTAAATGGCCGCAAAAATTTTTCAGCGTTAAATTTTCTTCATAGGTAAAAAAGTATATACTGATTAAACACAAGATATCGAATCAAACATGTAGCCCCTGTCTCTGCATGAAAACACAAAGAGAGAGAGAGAGATGAGCAGTTGGATACGCATGGAGGATGAGAGAGCTCGACAAAATACTGACATGGAGAGAAGAAAGCAGGAGGAGGAAGAGGGAGGTGAGAGCCATTGTGCTGAAACTGTTGGGCATGTATTTCAGATTTGTTCAATCAGGGAGAGGAAATGCTGATGATTGTCGATAGGGTTTGGTCGATTGAGCCAGGAATTTATAGGACCACAGATTCGATAAGGACAAAATGGATAAATCGAAAGGAACAAAAGAACCACTGTGTCTCTAGTTGAACTTGCAAATGGTTTTCCTTTTATACGTACAAATAAGTATTTGGCGTTGTGTGTGGCGACTACTCCCGTTGGAATCAACATTATAGTATTTCGTCCTAAATTGGCCCATTCCATGGAGCAATCCACGCATTATGCACATGAATTGCTATAGAAAATAGGAATTAGTGCTCTAAAAATCCTAAAACTTATTAAATTGATGCAATCAAAGTCCCTTCATAAACTCCGTTCAATTTGGCTAACAAAAAATGCTAACGTTGCTTTTTTTATTATTTTATTAAGACACGTGGCGGTGCTCATCCAGTTCCACACTAGAAAAAATTAAAAATTTTAAAAGAAAAATTTTCTAATTTTATAAATTCAAAAAAAGAAAAAAAAAGGAAGATAGGAGGAACAAAAAGAATGAAAATTTTAAAAAAAATTAAAAATTTTTTTTAAAAAGGGGCAAGACATTGCATGAAGACGACTCCCCTTCTCCTTTACCCTTTTCCTCCCATGTGGGGATTTTTTGGGAAGTGATAATGACACAAACAATTCCTAAACTTTGGCCCAATGTGAAATACGATCTATTAACTTTTAATTTGTTTAATGCAATCCATGAACTTTAGCATAATTTTTAATGTTGTCTTTGAACTTTTAATTTATTTAATATTATCCCTGGACTATATGAAAATGTTCAATGTAGTTTTGAACTACATTAAATATTTCAATATAGTTCAGGGATAAAATTGAACATGTACAATAAGTTTAGGGATAATATTAAACAAATTAAAAGTTCATGGATCATATTGAACAAATTAAAATTTCAGAAACTATATTACACATTAGGCTAAACTTTAGGAACTGTTTATGTTATTTTCCATTTGAGAACTACAAAGGTCCTCCTTGATTTTGAAAGACGTGGAGAAGAGGGATTCAGACTAGAAAAAAGAAGGGGACGATGACGTTGCCCCAGTGCAGACATCTACATCTTCCTCCTGAACTTCTTATTTTTAATAAATTTTTTGCGACTTTCGCAAGCGCCTGGAAGTCTGTCCCAAATTTTCAGTGTTCTCTATCGAAATTGCGAATTGGAACCTACTAAAACTGGGTTGATATAGAGAAGGTTGGACTCAGCTCACGAATTCAAGAGCACCTACCCGTCGTCAGCATCTTTAATGAAGGTACAGGCTATGGCTGTGGAGGCCATGGCCAATCCTAACACAGCCATAGCCATGGGAGCCTTTCATATTTAAAATTGATCCAAGAAATTCTCCGTAGGCGATCTGTGAAGGTTAAAAACCCTTAAAAGAGATTCATTGCCTTGATTACGTCACTTTGACAAGTTTTAAAACATTATTACACTTTATGAAAATTTTAGGATTTATTAATGACGATAGGACAAAGTTTGTGCCCACCTCCACAGAGAGAGAGAGAGAGAGAGAGAGAGAAATGAGAGAGATCAACAGACAATGCTATGGAGGCCAGTGCTAGTGGCCAGTGCTAGTGACGACTGGTGTAGCTGTAGGCGAAGTTGATGGAGGGTAAATATCTCTATGTTAAGTTTATATGTGCATTCATTCGACATGTGAATGCACGCCACCTGTCCTAGTATTATTTAATTTTAATTTATCTTATTGTTAGCAAGATAATATTAGGAGACTAATTGAGGTTTATGTGTGCACTAACTTTTGGACATCTATGGTGTCAATTTCACTCAAGTGTCCTTATTTTTGGCGAGAAGTTCTCCAATTGGTAAATTGAGATCTTTTATAGTGATGATGATAAATCTGAAGATAATTATGAATTTTGTGGCTCACAATTTAATGGAATAAGCATTATGAGACAAGACATGTAGGGATTGTCACCTTACTCATGTACATGGCTTAATGTCCATCGAATAATTGAGAAGCTATTGTCACTCTCCTTCACAATAATTCTTTTCTTGCAATAACTGATTCGATATTTTTTTGGAAAAGAAATTATAGAGTGTGTAGGACTAGATTACATCACTTTGATCAGTTTTAGGATATGATTATAATTTTCGAAAGTTTTAGGACTCAATTACATTTTCACAACAAGCTTTAAGACTTTTAGTACATTTATCCCTAGAAAATACTACTCCTTCCGATTCTATGACGATGAGACAAAGCTTGTGCCTCCCTCCACACAGAGAGAGAAAGAGAGGTGGGTATGCCCGTGAGAAAGATGCTCGGATTGATGGCGATGCTATGGAGGCCACTGCTAGTGGTGATTGGTGTAGTTGTGGGTGAAGTTGATGGAGGGTAAATATCTGGAGGTTAAGTTTACAAGTGCATTCATTTGACATGTGACTGCACGCCACCATTGTTTAATTTTAACTTATCTTATTGTTAGCTAGAAAAAAGGACCGATTGAAGTTTGTGTTGTTTCGCTGGTTTGTTATTCCGTCGAAATATCTTTCACCGAACGCTGAGTTTCGGATTTTATTAAAGGAGACCAGGGTCTTGAATCAAGCTTGGACAGAGATTGTCAAATGCCTATATTAATCCTAGTTTAGATCTTACACCCTGACTCGATATGATGTCGAACTTGACAATACTAACCATGAAATGACAGCTGGTAAATGTTAAAATTAAGCTACGCCAGAATTTAATCAACGATACAACTTCGAAGTACGTCAGAATTTAATCAATGATGTAACTTGAATGAATATGGCTGGAATCTAATCGACAGCTATATACCAAACACAACACCGGAATTTAATCGACGACATTGAGTTAGTAGCTCAATACTGGAATCTAATCAACACTACTGAACCTGATAAAGACCCTCATCGGAATTGAATCTACGACACAGAATCTAGAAATTAAGACTAACACTACTCCTAATACGCTTAAAGATAAATGCTAAATAAAGGATGTGTTGTGTTGTTGAAGAAGAGGTCCTCTCTACGTTGGAAGTCCTTGAGTATTTATAGAGCAGCTTGACAACCGTTCCTTGAAAGTCGTTTTCCACTTCCTTACGTTTTGTGCTTCAACTGTTTCCTGACTTGTTGGTATCGCTTACGCTCCTTGGGCATCACATAGTAGCTAATTTTCCTCCACTTGTCATTCCATTTCTTATTATTTTTGATGCCCACGGTCGTGTCTTTCCCTTTTGACATGTGTAAATGAATTTTTCACCGTGTATTACCATGATTTTGCACAAAACTAGCGATTCTGAACTTTGTCGACGTCACGTGCGAAGCTCGTGATCTGGGTTTCGTCGACGCTACGTGCAAGGCTTAGATTGGCTGATATTACGTGCAAAGCTCGTGATCTGAGACTCGTTGACATTACGTGCAAGGCTTAGACTTGTCGACATCACGTGCAGAACTCATGATTTTGAACTTGCTGACACCTTTATGATATGTTCTGCTGACAACTGCATCTGGGCCTGACTTATGGCTTTTATCATATGTTTGCCATGTGGGCCGTATTTTATATCTTCTATAACTTGCGGATGGCTCATTTTCATTAAGGGTAATTTTGGGTGTCAACATGTGTGCACTAACTTCTGGAAATCTATCATATCAGTTTCACATCAGCATCTTTATTTTTGGCGAGAAGTGCTCCAATTGTCAAATTGAGATCTTTGAGAGTGATGACGATAAATCCGATGAATTTTGTGGCTCATAATTTAATAAAATAAGCATTATGGGACAAGGCATGTAGGATTGTCACCATACACATGTACATGGATTCACGTCCATCGAATAATTGAGAATCTATTGTCACTCTCCTTCACAATAATTCTTTTCTTGCAGCTACTAATCGGATTTTTTTTTTTTGGTGACTAGTGTAGCTGTAGGCGAAGCTGATGGAGGGTAAATATCTCTAGGTTAAGTTTACATGTGTATTCATTTGACATGTGAATGCACGCCACCTATCCTAGTATTATTCAATTTTAATTAATCTTATTGTTAGCAAGATAATATTAGGAAAAGACTCATTGAGGTTTATGTGTGCACTAACTTTTGGACATCTATGGTGTCAATTTCACACCATCGTCCTTATTTTTGGCGAGAAGTGCTCCAATTGGTAAATTGAGATCTTTTACAGCGATGATCATAAATCTAAAGATAATTATGAATTTTGTGGCTCACAATTTAATGGAATAAGCATTATGAGACAAGACATGTAGGATTGTCACCTTACTCATGTACAGGGGTTAATGTCCATCGAATAATTGAGAAGCTATGGTCACTTTCCTTCCCAATAATTCTTTTCTTGCAATAACTATTTGATTTTTTTTTTGGAAAAGAAATTATAGAGTGTGTAGGACTAGATTACATCACTTTGATTAGTTTTAGGATATGATTACAATTTTCGAAAGTTTTAGAACTCAATTACACTTTCGCGACAAGTTTTAGGATGTATAGTACACTTATCCCTAGAAAATACTTCTCCCGGTTCGATGACGATGAGACAAAGCTTGTGCCTACATCCAGAGAGAGAGAGAGAGAGAGAGAGAGAGAGAGAGAGAGAGAGAGAGAGAGAGAGAGAGAGAGAGAGAGAGAGAGAGAGAGGATTGATGGAAAGACGCCCGGATTGATGATGCATGACTGGTGTAACTGTGGGCGAAGCTAATGGAGGGTAAATATCTCTAGGTTAAGTTTACATATGCATTCATTCGACACATGAAAGCACGCCACATGTCCTGGCATTGTTTAATTTTAACTTATCTTATTGTTAGCTAGAAAATATTAGAAAAGGACCAATTGAAGTTTTATGTGGGCACTAACTTCTAAAAATCTATGGTGTCAATTTCACATCAGCATCCCTATTTTTGGCGAGAAGTGCTCCAATTGATAGATTGAGATCTTTGAAAGTGATGACGATAAATCCAATGAATTTTGTGGCTCATAATTTAATAAAATAAGCATTATGGGACATGACATGTAGGATTGTCACCATACACATATACATGGATTCACGTCCATCGAATAATTGAGAATCTATTGTCACTCTCCTTCACAATAATTCTTTTCTGGCAACTAATCGGATTTTCTTTTTTTGGTGACTAGTGTAGCTGTAGGTGAAGCTGATGGAGGGTAAATATCTATAGGTTAAGTTTACATGTGCATTCATTCGACATGTGAATGCATGCCACCTGTCCTAGTGTTATTCAATTTTAATTAATCTTATTTTTAGCAAGATAATATTAGGAAAAGACTGATTGAGGTTTATGTGTGCACTAACTTTTGGACATCTATGGTGTCAATTTCACACCAGTGTCCTTATTTTTGGCGAGAAGTGCTCCAATTGGTAAATTGAGATCTTTTACAGCGATGATCATAAATCTAAAGATAATTATGAATTTTGTGGCTCACAATTTAATGGAATAAGCATTATGAGACAAGACATGTAGGATTGTCACCTTACTCATGTACAGGGGTTAATGTCCATCGAATAATTGAGAAGCTATGGTCACTTTCCTTCCCAATAATTCTTTTCTTGCAATAACTATTTGGTTTTTTTTTTTGGAAAAGAAATTATAGAGTGTGTAGGACTAGATTACATCACTTTGATTAGTTTTAGGATATGATTACAATTTTCGAAAGTTTTAGAACTCAATTACACTTTTGCGACAAGTTTTAGGATGTATAGTACACTTATCCCTAGAAAATACTCTCCCGGTTCGATGACGATGAGACAAAGCTTGTGCCTACATCCAAAGAGAGAGAGAGAGAGAGAGAGAGAGAGAGAGAGAGAGAGAGAGAGAGAGAGAGAGATGAGAGATTGATGGCGATGCATGAGATGCCCGGATTGATATGCATGACTGGTGTAACTATGAAGCTAATGGAGGGTAAATATCTCTAGGTTAAGTTTACATATGCATTCATTTGACACATGAAAGCACGCCACATGTCCTGGCATTGTTTAATTTTAACTTATCTTATTGTTAGCTAGAAAATATTAGAAAAGGACCAATTGAAGTTTTATGTGGGCACTAACTTTGAAAATCTATGGTGTCAATTTCACATCAGCATCCCTATTTTTGGCGAGAAGTGCTCCAATTGATAGATTGAGATCTTTGAAAGTGATGACGATAAATCCAATGAATTTTGTGGCTCATAATTTAATAAAATAAGCATTATGGGACAAGACATGTAGGATTGTCACCATACACATGTACATGGATTCACGTCCATCGAATAATTGAGAATCTACTGTCACTCTCCTTTACAATAATTCTTTTCTTGCAGCTACTAATCGGATTTTTTTTTTTTGGTGACTAGTGTAGCTGTAGGCGAAGCTGATGGAGGGTAAATATCTCTAGGTTAAGTTTACATGTGCATTCATTTGACATGTGATTGCACGCCACTTGTCCTAGTATTATTCAATTTTAATTAATCTTATTTTTAGCAAGATAATATTAGGAAAAGACTCATTGAGGTTTATGTGTGCACTAACTTTTGGACATCTATGGTGTCAATTTCACACCATCGTCCTTATTTTTGGCGAGAAGTGCTCCAATTAGTAAATTGAGATCTTTTACAACGATGATCATAAATCTAAAGATAATTATGAATTTTGTGGCTCACAATTTAATGGAATAAACATTATGAGACAAGACATGTAGGATTGTCACCTTACTCATGT
>JAMXDD010000144.1:0-13923 GCA_024733475.1 Syzygium grande
ATTCGTGAGGTCTCGCAGGAATGTCCTTGTTCCTGGAATTAATAGGGTGGTAAAAGGGGATGCTCGCGTTAGATGGTTAAGTTGGGTTGGAGGTGAGCACGAATCTACAGTTGGATGGAATTATTATGTGTGTGTTTGTTGTCGCGCCACAGACAACACCTGCCGCCAGACTGCCAGGCATCCCACCCACCCTTTCAGGGTCGATCATGAGTCGGCGTCCGGGGAGACCTCGTAGGCCCGGCAACAGTGGTGCGGGGCTCGTGGCAGTGCAGGCTCCCGAGCTCAAACGAGAAAGCTGTGTATCATCGATGGCCTCGTTCATATATATAAAGCTGTTTACTGAAAATATGAATACATGCTCGATCATATCCTTCTGATCCGTCGAGGTCAAGCCGTAATCAAAACTTGGCCCAATCCAAAAAATTCGGTGGGCAAGATAATCGTCTATCTTAAACATAATAACAAAAGGCCAGGATCACTGTCGTCGATATCAACAATCTGAAATTCATCGTCTGGTGTCCAGTGTCCGACCATCATGGTGACTCCTGGGCTGGAGTCGACTGCTCATCTCCCATATCCATGTCTGAGTCCTATATCGACTGACATCCTCAGCAGTTAGCGGAGGCGTCGAGGGTGGAGAAGCATCGACCGCCATGACAATCACTTGCTCCAATTTCCGCCATCGTCTGGAATGTCAAGGTTGGATAGGTCAGTAGAATTAAAATCAAGCCTAACACTCTGAAACATCGATGTACTCTTGCTTCTTGCTCATCCTCACCCACATCAGCGTGAAGGCCATTCGTCTCACATGCACATCTCGTCATTTCCGGGTGAAATGCTCGATCTATAATACGCTGGGAATCCCAAAAACTCAGGCCAGCCTCAGGGGTGTCTAATCTTGATTTCCTGGCAGCAGTTTTCTTTCGATGGTGTCTAAACAAACTGAAACTAAAAATCAATAACGGATCAAAATCAGGCATTCAAGCAGTGAACATAAAACTCATATATTTCAGCATTGATTCAGCCCACGCAAGTTAGTGCAATTGACATAGATATATACACCCACATACATTATACATACGGGCGTGCTTCACACACGCATGCTTTCCGCATTCTTTAAATGGTTCAAATCACTCAATCACGCATCCCACCACGAATACTCATGCTTACGATCCGGATGCTATAACAATTCTCACAATCTCATCCCACAATGCGCATGATTCACAATTCCACGTAATGCAGGTTCCGTTCATTCTTAATCTCGACCCGATAGGGCCCGACCGAAGGCCACAACACTTCATGGCCAGCGTATATACTCGCCCCGGCCGGTGTCTTCTAGCCTGCTACAAAGGGTGCCTGAAGTAGCGACACGGCTCACCTACGAGGCGAGCACATACAGGGGTGCAGCGGGGATGGTAGATGCTTAGTCCCCTAACGGGGCATGGAGTCACTGCTACAAAGTGCATGAGGCGGAACTGGAGCCAATGAGCCATTGGTGATCACACACATATCAATTTTATCTTAGCTGACTCTACTCTTTCGGGGCATTACCGTGATCACACTATGCAATGTCACACCAGCGCAATCACACAATGTCATCTCAAATCTCAATCTCAAATATCTGATGTGCGTGACATGTATTTTCATGTCAATGATACAAATGCCATAACAATTTCAACATTACAAACGTAGCCATTTCTAGCATTTGTAACACACCTAACATACAAGAATTCGTATAACCATACTCGACTTCAAACATGGCTGACCACAGTAAAACACTCCATTTTAGTATCAAACAAATTCAATGAGACCCGCCAAACATGAGCTTGGCTTAATATAGCAAATCAAGCCCATTTAACCCTAAAACACCATTTCTAGCACAAAACTCAAGGCTTCCGAATTTGGCTCACCATGGACAGCCATCAAATCCACACATTAATCAATGGCCAGTTCTTGCGCTTACCGTCAGCTTTCGACAACGTCGTTAATTCAGCCATCAACCATACAATCACTAACAAACACCAAACTGGCTTAATCTCCACTAATCAACCCAATTAACCCAACTAAACACAATTAAGGCTGAACTAAGTTTGGGTATTAAACTCACGTCTGGGTGGGGCGGGCTAAGTGGAAGAAGCAGAGTACATCTAATACGCGACAAATGACGGTGGTTCCAGGCGCTCCGGTGGCTCATTTCTCCCCATGACTGACGGTGGTTGGTACATCTCGGCCAAGAGCAGGGGCGAAATGGGCTTCCCAGGATTGGTTGATGGGCGATCCAAGGGTGGAAAGGCTCACGGAGGAACGTGGTGGTTGGCTCAGCGGAACCTCCTGGTGACCAGTAGGCGTCAAGTGATTTCGTTCCGAGCCGAGGATCGGTGGTGACAATTAGGTCAGGGAAGAAGTGGTGGGGATGATGGGGATGGTTGAGTGATTGGCCTGTGGTGACCCAGCGACCTCAGGCGGTGGGGAAGGGGCCGGTAGGCGGTTGGAATTTAATCGTGAAAGGAGAGCGGAGCGGAGGAGATGATTACGTCGGTGAGAGTGAAAGCGAGGAAATGGAGGAGAGGAAACATGTCCAAATATTGGTCAAGCTGGTCCAACTCAGCCCTTAGTGGAAGCCATGTGTCAACATCTAAAGCTCATATGAGCTAAACTACCCCTTCATCCAATGGTTGAAAATCATTTTATTCAATTATTGAGGGGCATTCTTGTCATTTGGTCCCTAATTGACAACCAACCTAGTTAACCTTAACCAACCTTGGTTAAACCAAAATAATTTTCCAAAATTTCGGAATTAAGCTTAATTAACCCAGGGGGCAATTCCGTCCTTTTTCCAGCATCAGTAGAAATTCCATTTTCGCACCAAAGTCCCGGTAGTATTGTGTGTGGCCAACATATTAAGTGATGAGAATCTTAAAATTAGTCCATTCCGAGGTCCCCGAAATCCGACACCAAAATCAGGCTCAATTCCGTGTCCTCTTGGGATACTAACCATGGACCCTCTTTCTCGATGATCGGGAACCATTGAGACTCGGATAGCCCTAAGTCGACATACGCATGCCTAAACAGTTTCCTGTTAGTGAGAGTTTCAGAAAAATTGAAATTGAGAGAGAGTTGTTCACGTGAATTGAACCCAGATTTGGTGTCGGATTTCGGGACCCGACGGACTAATTTTAAGATTTTGATGCCGTAAAAATGTTGGCCACATATATATGGGACACTTGAGTGCGAAAAATGGAATTTCGGTTCGGAAAAAAAAAAGGACGGAATTGCCCTTGGGCTATTTAAGCATAATTTCGAATTTTAGGGAATTAAATTGGTTTGACCAAGGTTGGTTAAGTTAACTAAGATGGTTAAGGGTTCATTAGGGGTTAAGGACAAAAATGCCCCTCAATAATTGACTTGAATGAATGTAAACCATTGGATGAGGGGTAGTTTGGTCACATGGGCTAAGATCATGACATGTGGACTCCATTAAAGGTTGAGTTGACTTGCTTGGACCACTTTTTGGTCATGTTTATCTCTCTCTCTCCTCCAATTTCGCCCCTCTCTCTCTCTCCCTCACCGAACGGCTATTTTCCTCTCCTCCGTTTTCTCTCCCTTCTTGTGGGACCAGCCACCGCCGCCGCCTTCCTCAAACCGTTCACGGAGCTGCTGGTCACGGCAAAGGACCGCCGTGGAGAGCGGACCAGCCCCAAGCCGCCGTCCTCAGCCGCGCTTCCTCCTCCCCTGGACGCCCCGATCAGCCACCCCAAGCCGGGTGGGTGGCCGTGAGGGCCGAGGCCACGCCCGTGAGCCATGGTTGGTAGCCGTGAGTGGGATGTACTTGTTTCTTCCACAAATTGTCCACCCAAACGTGAGTTTAATGCTTAAACCTAGCTTAGTCTTGATTGTGTTTAGTTGGTTTAGTTTGGATTGATTAGTGGAGATTGAGTTAATTTGGTGTTTTGTTAATGATTATGTGGTTAATGGCTGAAATAATGATGTTGCTAAGGGTGGATTTAAGGTGGAATTATGGTTGATTTGTGATGGTTTGAGGGTTGTTCTTGGTGGGCCAAATTCGGAGCCCTTGGGTGGTTGTGTTAGAAATGGTGATTTTAGGTCCAAATAGGCTTGATTTGCTTAATTAAGCTAAGTATATGCCTGATATAATTGAGTGGGGCCTTGGCTGAGTTAATTGAGGCTAAAATGTTTTGAATGTGTTTTGAATGTTTGAAGTTGTTTTGGTTTGGCCGAATTGCATGTGATAGGATACAAATGCTAGAATATGCCCATTGTTTGTAAATGTTGGTATTTGTTGTGGCCTTTGTGTTCATTGATATGAAAATGCATGCCACGCACATTGTATGTCGAGATTGAGATTTGAGATGCATTGTGTGATCAAAGGGTGTGACATTGCATTGTGTGATCACCAGTAAACGCCCTTAAATGAGTGGTTTGGGCTAAGATAAAATTGATATGTGTGATCACTTATGGCCTTCGGGTCGTGGGCTCACGGGTTGAGTTCCGCCCCTCATGCACTTTGTAGCAGGACGATGCCCGGTTAGATCGAAGACCACCATCCTCAACCACTTTGTAGTGCACTGTTCGTAGGTGAGCGTGTGTTGCGCCTGCACTTTGTAGCAGTGCTAGAAGACACCGGGCCGGGGGCGAGTATATACGCTTTTCTGGCCATGAAGTGTTGTGGCCTTCGGTCGGGCCCTATTGTGGGTCGTGAGATTAAGAATGAACTGAACCTTGCATGTGAATCATGCAAGATTGTGATGAGATTGTGAGAATTGTTAGCATCTGATTGCATGAGGCATTCGTGTGGGATGCGGTGACCGAGTGATATGAAGCATTTAAAGAAGATGAGCACGCTGTGTGTGAAGTACGCCGCCCGTATGTACACGTATGTGGGTATATATATATGTTGAATTGCACTAACTTGCAGGGGGTTGAATCACGTTGCAATATATTGAGTTTTTATGTCATTGGCTTGAATGTTGATTTTGTTCTCATTAAGAGACACACTTTAGCCTAGCCTAGGTTTAGGTATTTGATTCATCGAGCTAGTCTCACGGTTGTGGTAAAACCGAACATTTCAAAGCCTACCCCTAGGATGGAGCGCCTCCACTTTTTGGGATTCCTAGGCGATACTACAGTTTCCTGGGGAGCATTTTCCAAATTGGAAATGGCGAGATGCATGTGAGGTTTAGGTTAGTTCTCTATGTTAATGTGGGTGAGGATGAGCATCAAGAGAGAGAGTACATCGCATGGGTCGTAGGGCAACCGTACGGGACCCTCAATGACCTATTCGGTACCTTTGACATTCCAAAGAGACGTTGATGGTGAGTTGGCGCCAAAGGATTGCCGGGGACAGGTGGTCGATGTTTCTCCACCGACGTCCGGGCCAATCCCAGGCCCACGAGGCTCACCCAGGTCCCGGTTTGGTATGATGAACCAAAGTCGAGTCGATGGAAGAGGATGAGGACGCACTTTGAGCCAGAGGCGCGATGGAGCAGGATGATGGGGATGGTGAGGTCGACGAGGTAGGCGAGGACGTGAGATATAGATGCCGGCCGAGGATGCAATGGAAGATGTAGATCCTGAGGACGACTTTGACTTGATGCCGAGGTTGGACGCCTCAGTGCACTACCGGGAGTTCGGGGAAGGTCGCCGATTAGGAGGACCGACATGGACGTGGATGAGCAGTCGGATCACGGTTCTTCGAGGAGTCGGTCGAGTCTTCACGATGAGCCCGACGATTCCGGTGACCCAGACTATGAGCCTTAGACTAGTATGGTTGGATTTATAGGGATCCCTACCTTTTTTGTTATAGTGATCCTTAGTACAGACCTACTCACCCGCCATCGACACTTTTTGGATTAGTGGCCTTTTGACTTCGATGCTAGCTTGACCTTGACCTAGACACTGTAGTGGTTATGATTGTACATATATCGTGTTCTTTGTATAAACGGTTTTATATATATATATATATATATATATATATATATATATATATATGAGAATGAGGTTTTACCTGATGAGATTTTGATTGTTTGGCTTCCTTGCTCATCTTTATTTGTCGGGGTTAGTAATCGCTTTCGCATGTGTTTTATACTCGATTGTTATTGGGTCGTGCGAGGTCTCCCGGGACGCCGTGACTATGATCGACCGGGAGTGGTAAGGGGATGATCGCGTTCCGATGGGTAAGTTGGGTTCGGGGCGTGACAATCGAGGCCGACTCTCTTAGCGTATCATATTCTATTCCACCTCTTAGAAAGAAAAGAACTTAAATCAAAATACTTAATATTAATAGCATGGCGATACATTTATACAAAACTTCTACCCCGAGCACACGCAATGGAGCCGTAGACAGTCAAGTGAAATCCAATACACGAAATAATTTGATCTATGGACAGCATCGTTGTAGTAAAGGTCGTAATGCCAGAGGAATCATTACCGCAGGGCATAGAGGGGGAGGTCATAAGCGTCTATACCGTAAAATCGATTTTCGACGGAATGAAAAAAGACATATATGGTAGAATCGTAAGCATAGAATACGACCCTAATCAAAATGCATCCATTTGTCTCATACACTAAGAGTCAGGGGCTGACCTTATCGCATTTCCAATCCACAAGCAAAGCATTGAATGAACACAAAAAAGAGTGGAAATATGCTCCTAGACCTATATAGGGTTTTCCCCACCTCTGAAGCTTTCAACTCATCATATGCCTATGCTTATGCCCGAGAACTTTTTTACATACAATCATGAAAGAGCATTTCGAGATGGAAGCAAATACAACCAATAAAATCACAGACTCAGTCACCGGGGAAGCTCTCAAGGCAAGGTAGCCCAACCAACTTCTTTCGCACCGCTTTCACAGCCCAAGAGAGAGCTCAGCGAGGCCTATCATCTAAAGTAGGACTTTCATGCTAATTTGAATATGTAGTTGACAAGGCCTCTGTCTAAGCAGGAAAATCAGGAGTTTCCCATCTTTCAGGGGTACCGCGAGAGGCTTAAAACCATTCAATCTAAGCCATCTTTTTTTTAAAAAGAATCGACATCTTTCATTTTCCATCGACGAATGTGAATGCTTCGATATCAATTAATTTGGGGGCATTGCCCAGTTCTTATAACACATCTATGATACCAACAAGAACAACTTCATCTGGGACAGAAGCTGGAATTGGATCGATGAGTATCCGTCTTTTGCCGATGCGACCTAACCGGAGACGGAGAATGAATTAGCAACCGATCCAAACCTTCTTTCCTCTCTTGCCAACTGCCCTTGAGAAAGGGTTCCAAACCTGATTCGACTGAGATATCTCTTCTTTCTGCGAATGTACCTGCGTCTGTTTATGTCCTTTTGGATAGAAATATAGCTTCGTTCGGAACAATTGGCTTCGGGGATAAACGGAATCTCTTGGTTAGGCGTCTGTCGATGCAGATGGAAATTCGTTAGAGGGACCGGCTGAATTGCATTCGACACGGTATAGAAATTTTTGTTTTAGACCAAGGTATGAGTTTGTATACTCGTCATTACGAAGCCAGAAAGAATAGGCCAAAAGCCGTATTGCCCGCGCCTTTAGCCAGGGAGAGGGTTTTGGAGAAAGATAGGTAAGCGGTAAGCCGCAAAGGAATTCTTTTTTCCTCTCTCCAGGATCAATAGAAAAAAGAAAATGTTTACTAGTTATAGAGCCAGAGGCTATAGTGCGTTCCCAAGCGCGCAGGGGTAGAGAGTTTGTCTAGAGAGGGTTAAAAAGGGGCAGAGCAAACAAAAACGGCCTTGAAGCGAACTTCCACCTCTAACCCTAGGCGCTAACTGAGCCGTAGCTGATGAGCTTACTGAGTCAAAGCTCTCACGAGATCTCGTTGGAATTCCCTGTCAAGTAAATGAAAGGCAAGTCACGGGATGGGAGGATTAGACCGAAGGAAGAGAAGGCTTAAACAAGCAGTCCTATATTGCATGTAGGAAGGGAGATGGGTGGTTCAGGGCATACTTCGATCAATGTTTTGGAACCATCCGAACGAATGTAATTTAACATGGCGACCTATGTGGAATGCCTCGTTAGGCAAATACGATGCAAGACCTGTCACATCAAGGTCAAGACGAAATCGACTCTTCATTTTCTTCTTTAACTACTTAAAGCACAAGGCTCTCCGGTCAGTGGCGGGTGCCGGTTTCGATGCAATTTTATGAAACGACCCGTACGAGATTGCTTTCTGTGCGCGTACGGGTGAACCGAAAGCGATCCAACTCCTTCCATGTGGCTATCGGTAGACCATTGTGTAGGATGTCGCCCGCTCTGACTCTTTAGTATACTCTCATACGGGAAGGAAAACCTATACTATTAATTTGCCGATACCGAGCTGAGTGAATGAGCGCAGGAAGGAATGCTTTCACAAGTGGTAGAAAGATACCCTGTTCAATACTCACCTAGATGGACAACCAGTCAACCTCGATTCCCTTAGCAGTGGCATTGTGAAAATGGAAAAAGGAGCTCCAGTACTTTGCCATCTTTGAGGGGTAATTCACGAAGGGAGATCCGATGTAAGAAAATTTTCCCGGTCTTTTTTAAAAATGGCACGATTGAAATGGACGGCTACGAAGGAAAAAGGCATTTCAGCCCAAAATCCCGACTCAAACGATTTGAATTAGGATATCCTAATGTCACACAATAAAGAGTGCAGTTGGCGACTCCGGGTCCGCACTTTCCCTTCCTGGTCCTATCGAACCAGACACTTCATACCTCTTACGTTGGTTAAGGTCGAGCTACTTCCTTCTCTCTAACTCGACTCTAGTAAAGTATTCTATTCGTTCTATCGCTTTTTAACTCTATCTACTCGCTAAGTATGTAGCTCGTTCGTTACAAGTATTCCACTCCTTCCCTATCTTTCCAGCTTCTTCATTCCTGTAGCTCGAGGTTAAGAGGAAAGAGAATAGGGGAGCGAAGCGAGAGGGATGTGTTCAGTCTGTTTCAAAAGTAAAGAAGATTTTTTTATAGGTAATAAGATCATCCCCAGTGCCTTAATTGAATATGAATAGAAATAGAATATGTCCCATTACCAACATAAACTTGATCCTTGCTTCCAAATGAAGTAGCTTTGAGTGGTGTGGCTAAGAAGTGCAACAACTTCATCAGTTTGAAAACGAGCAGGCAGGGATTAAACACCTCTAATTCCCCTTCTTCATTAATAAGTATACGTGGACGCGCAGATCAGAGGGCTTCTCGCTTCAATAGCATAACAAAGGGAATAAGAATCCGGATGATTTGCAACCCGTTGAGTGTGCGAGTCAGGAGTTCTGAATCGGGGATAGGCTTTCTAATGGCTGCAACTTTATCAGCAAGACCTTTCAAAAAAGCAAGATAAGATTGTCTTCAGCAGAAAGAGTACCATGATGGGTTGGGTGGAAGCCGGTCTCTGAGAAAAGAAAGAAAGACGGGTTTCTTCTTGCTTTTCAGAGTCTCAGTGCAGCCCAAAAGAGTTTTTAGGTTTATAAACCAAACCAAGAAGACCGCTGGTACTTGGCGAAAGAGTTGCCAAGATAGAACTCAATTCAATAGAAACTTCTTTCATCCAAATCTCTGGATTAAAAATCTCCTTTTGAGTGCTTTGATCTATTACCTGACCTTGGTGGAGGAAGGAAAGAGAAGATCTATCTACATAGCCAAGCAAATTATTCAAAAGAAGGCGCTAGCGCTAGGGATCACGCCAGAGGATAGAATTCTCTTCATCCAAATCAAATAGAGACATGCTTGCTTTATTATATGAAAAAATATAAATGGGAGGAGGCATAGCAGAATTCGAAAGCATAAGTAGTAATAATAAGAAAGGTACGAAGTAAGTACTACACTTGAACATCTAAGAAAGAAGCCTCATCGAACCATGCTTCCGGAAGGACAGATGAACTCTTAAACTCTTATCGTAGTTCAGGTGAAAGGGGCACGAAGGCTAGTTGATATGAATTGATTAGGGTGCTGCTCTTCTTACTTATGATTCCTTGCGCCTCTATTCGTAGCCCGGAGATGACTGTCTTTTTGTTCGGTCATAAAAGTGCAGACTTGTAACAGCCCGAATTTCGATGTAATTTACGGGATTAATAAAATGAATGTTATTTCATTTCATTTGAGTACGACTCACCCAGAGCTGATCACTCTTGGGAAACTAACCATGAGGAATGGCTAACTAGGACACTAGTACGTGGACCAGGGACTTAGTCGCGACTCGGGGAGTCGATTTGAGAGAGAGTGAGGGAATATTGTGAACCAGTGAGGGGCCGATCTTAGGAAAAGTGATGGAAATGGTATGGCCAAGGCCAACGATGCCCCATTGGGATCGCAGGTGATTCTGCTTAACCAAACGTGCTCGTGGTCAACCAATCCTGAACTCGAGCCAAATGATCGTGACCCCGGGATTAGTAATAAACCCTCTTTCTCTCGATGATCGGAACCATTGAGACTCGGACAACCCTAAGTCGATACGCGTATTCCTAAACAGCCACCTGTTAGTGAGAGTTTCTGAAAAATTGAAATTGAGAGAGAGTTGTTCACGGAATTGAACCCAGATTTCGATGTCGGATTTCGGAGACCCGACGGACTAATTTTAAGATTTTGACGCCAGAATATGTTGCCCACATATATATGGGACGCCTTGGTGCGGAAAATGGAATTTTGGTTCGGGATGGAAAAAGAACGGAATTTCCTTGGACTAATTAAGCTTAATTCCGAAATTTGAGAATTTAATTGGTTTAACTAAGGTTGGTTAAGTTGACTAGAGTGGTTAAGGGTTGGTTAGGGGTTAAAAGACAAAATTGCCCCTCAATAATTCATTTGGATTGAACCTTAGCCATTGGATTAAAGAGTAGAATGGTCAAGTGGCTTAGATGAGTGACACTTGTCCTCCCCAAAAGTTGATTTGACTAGGTTGACCAAAAATTGGATAAGCTTTTCTCTCTCTCTCCTCCTTCACGCCATCTTCTCTCTCTTCCCCTCCCTCTCACGTTCGGCCACTCCCCCTTCGTTTCCTCTCTCTCTTCATCATCTCCCTCTCTCCCTTCGCTCTCTCTCTTTCGTTCCTCTCTCTCTCACTTGTCCGCCGGAACCAGCCACCGCCGCCGCCTCCCCGCCCACTTGCGGAAGCCGTGGACCACGGCAAGGAACGCCGTGGAGGGCGGTTCATTCATCAAGCCACCGCTTCAGCCGCTCTTCCTCCCCCTTTTTTTTGACGCCCATTCGCCACCACCAAGCCGCCGTGAGCCGTGGGGAACTAGCCACCGCCGTGAGTGCCGCCGTGAGCCGTCCCTGAGCCGGGAGTTCGGATGTACTTGTTTCTCCCACAAATCGTCCACCCCGAGGTGAGTTGTATACCTAAACTTAGATTAGGCTTGATGGTGTTTAGTTAGGTTGATTTGTGGAGTTTTAAACTAGATTAGTGTTTGTTAGTGTTGGTAGAGCTAATGGCTGAGTCTATGATGATGGTGAGGGGTTGAATTGAGGTGGATTTATGGCTGATTAGAGAGTGCATGATGACCGTTCATGATGAGTTAAATTCGGAGCCTTTGAGTGGTTGTACTAGAAATGATGTTTTTGGTACTAAATGGGTTTGTTTTGCAAGATTGAGCTATGCTTATGCCTTATATGTCTTAGTGGGGTCTTGGCTGATCATTGGAGGCTTAATTGGAATGTTTTGTATGTGTTTTGACCATGTTTGGAGTTAGGGTTTCAATTTGGCCGAATTGCACTTGATAGAATACAAATGCTAGTATGTGTCCATTGGTTGTGAATTTTCTTAACTGTTGTAGCATTTGTGTTCATTGATGTGAAAATGCATGTCACGCACTTGGTATGTCGAGATTGAGATATGAATTGGCAATGTGCATTGTGCGTGTGTGACATTGCATTGTGTGTGATCACGGTAAATGTCCTGAAAAGAGTGGTCTTTGGGCTAAGATAAAATTTCTATGTGTGATCACTTAAGGCCTTGGTCGTGGCTCACTTGCCGAGTTCCGTCCTCATGCACTTTCAGAGCAGGGACGATGCCGGTTAGACGAAGACGACCATCCTCATGCACTTTGTAGCAGGCTCTGGTTCGAGGGTGAGGTGTTGCGCCTCGTGCACTTTGTAGCAGGCTAGAAGACACCGGGCCGGGCGAGAATATACCGCCATGAAGTGTTGTGGCCTTCGGGTCGGGCCCTATTGTGGGTCGTGAGATTAAGAATGAACTGAGCATTGCATTATGTGAATTGCGATTCATGCAAGATTGGGATGAGATTGTGAGAATCATTAGCATGTGATTGCATGAGACATCGTGTGTGAAATGCGATGATCGAAAGTGGTTGAGCCATTTAAAGAAGATGAGCACGCGCGTGTGGAGAACGCCTGCCCGTATGTACACTTGTGTGAGTGTATATATATGTTGAATTATACTAACTTGCAGGGGTTGAATCACGTTGAATTATATTGAGTCATATTGAGTTTCATGTTTGTTGTCTTGAATGCCCCGATTGTGGTCCGTTAAGAGATACACTTTAGCCTAGCCTAGATTTAGGTATTTGATTCATCGAGCTAGTCTCACGGTTGTGGTAAAACCGAACATTTCAGGACTACCCCTAGGATGCCAGGGAGCGCCTCCACTTTTTGGGATTCCGAGGCGTATATTACAGTTGGTGGAGCATTTCCCCACCGGGAATGACGAGATGCACGTGAGGTTTAGGATTTGACCCTGACCTAGACCTATAGTGGATAGCTGTACATGTATCTATGTTCTTTATGTAAGCAGGTTACATATATATATATATGAGAATGAGGTTTTACTTGGTGATGTTTTGATTTTGTGGCTTCTTACTCATCTCTATTTGTCGGGGTTTGTATTATGCCGCATGTGTTTTTATACTCTGATGGTTGTTGAATTGGCGAGGGTCTCACAGGGGCGTCGCATTATAATCGGCAGGAGTCGTGGGGATGCTTTCGCGTTGGAGTGGGTAAGTTGGGTTCGGGGCGTGACAATATACGCCCTAGGAATCCCAAAAAGTGGGCTTGACTCCAGGCATCCTAGGGGCAGGTTAAAGAAATGTGGGTTTACCACAGCAAGTGAGACTAGCTCGATGAATCAAATACCTAAACCTAGAGTTGGGCTAAAGTGTGTCTGTAACGGATCAAATCAAACATTCAAAGCCAACAACACATAAAACTCAATATATGTTTCAACATGATTCAACCTACTACAAGTTAGTGCAATTCAACATATATATATACACCCACATACGTGTACATGCAGGCGGTACTTCACCGCAGCGTGCTCATATTCTTGAAATGGTTCAAACCACTCCAATCACCGCGTCCCACCACGAATGCCTCACGGGTCATGCCAATGATGATTCTCACAATCTCTTCACAATGCATGATTTACAATTCACATGATGCAGCGTTAAGTTTCATTCTTAATCTCCACGACCCCAGCCAATAGGGCTGACCGAAGGCCACAACACTTCATGGCCAGCGTATATACTCGCCACCGGCCCGGTGTCTTCTAGCCTACAAAGTGCACGAGGCGCAACACGCTCACCTACAGACAGAGCCTGCTGGGGAAGTGGATGAGGATGGTCTTCCGGTCTAACCGGGCATCGATCTGCTACAAAGTGCATGAGGGGCGGAACTCGACCCGTGAGCCCAAGACCGAAAGGCCTTAAAGTGATCACACATATCAATTTTATCTTAGCCCAATTCCACTCATTTAAGGCGTTTACCGTGATCACACAATGCAATGTCACACCGCACAATCACAATGCATCTCAAATCTCGAAAATCTCGACATACAATATGCGTGACGCATTTTCACATACCAATGAATACAAAATGCCATAACTTTCCCAATTACCAACGTTACAAACAACGGACATATTCTAGCATTTGTGTCCTAATACATGCAATTC
>JAMXDD010000145.1:0-13639 GCA_024733475.1 Syzygium grande
CCGTACTAGGTTGAATTACTATTGTGACACTATCATCGGTAGGGTAAAACTAACTTTCTCCGACGGTCTAAACCCGACTCACGTTCCCTATTGGTGGGTGAACAATCCAACACTTGGTGGTACGCTTCACAATGATAGGAAGAGCCGACATCGAAGGATCAAAAAGCAGCGTCGCTATGAGCGGCTTGGCTGCCACAAGCCGGTTATCCCTGTGGTAACACCGACACCTCTGGCTTCAAATTCCGAAGATCTAAAGGATCGATAGGCCCGCTTTCGCGGTTCGTGATACGTCTTTTGGAAATCGAGAATCAAGCGAGCTTTTTACCCTTTTGTTCTACACGAGATTTACATTCTCGTTGAGCTCATCTTAGGACACTGCGTTATCTTTTAACGGATGTGCATGACCAAACTCCCTTTGACAATGTCTTCCGCCCGGATCGGCCCGGCGTCGCGGACCTTGATTCTAAAGAAGGGGCATTGCCCGCCTCCGTTCACGGAATAAGTAAAAATAACGTTAAAAGATATGCTTAAACTCACCGGGTAGCCCCGCTTGACACTGGGGTCGCGTTGGTTAAAGATAGATTCGTGGAGCATGTGCATGAGCGACACATACGACATTGATCATTGGGGTCTCATCAACCACCGAATATCGTGGTGCTAATCGCTCCGGCGCTCGATTTTAGGCCAACCGGGATAAGGTCATCTCGGGAGGCCAACATACGCACCAGGTCCCGCCCGCCCAAAATTCAAGGCGAGGGGTTGGGGCGGCGCCATGTGTGACACCCGGGCAAAGCGTGCCCTCAGCCCGAAGCTTGGGCGCAACTTGCGTTCAAAGACTCGATGGTTCACGGGATTACGCAATTCACACCAAGTATCGCGATTCGCTCGTTCTTCATCGATCGAGAGCCGAGATATCCGTTGCCGAGAGTCGTTATGAATAATAGGAGATTGCATGGCATCCCGCACACGCACCATGTCCGGGGCGACGGGAGCATCGCTCTCTTGTTAAAGTTCCTTGGCGCATTCGCGCGGGGTTCGTTGTGCCGCCCGAGAAAAAGCCCGGCGCCCCAGGCACCCGTGCCATCAGCGTCTAGAGGCGTTGGGCGAGGCCCACCGTCCCCGTTGAGTTTATTCTTGGTTCTCTGGTCATTACGCTGGGCGGGGATTCGACAATGATCCTTCCGCGGGTTCACCCTCACGGAAACCTTGTTACGACTTCTCCTTCCTCTAAATGATAAGGTTCGGTGGACTTCTCGCGACGTCATCGGCGGCGAACCGCCCCACGTCGCCGCGATCCGAACACTTCACCGGACCATTCAATCGGTAGGGGCGGCCAGGCGGTGTGTACAAAGGGCGGGGCGTAGTCAACGCGAAATGATGACTCGCGCTTACTAGGAATTCCTCGTTGAAGACCAACAATTGCAATGATCTATCCCCATCACGATGAAATTTCAAAGATTACCGGGCACATCGGCCAAGGCTATAGACTCGTTGAATACATCGATTGTGGCGGCGCGTGCGACCCCCGAACATCTAAGGGCATCACGGACTGTTATTGCCTCAAACTTCCTTGGCCTAAGCGGCCATAGTCCCTCTAAGAAGCTGGCCGTGGAGATGTACATCCACATAGCTAGTTAGCGGCCGAGGTCTCGTTAGATTATCGGAATTAACCGGACAAATCGCTCCACCAACTAAGAACGGCCATGCACCACCACCCATAGAATCAAGAAAGAGCTCTCGATCTGTCAATCCTTACTATGTACGGACTGGTAAGTTTCCCGTGTTGAGTCAAATTAAGCCCGCGGGCTCCCTCCTGAGTGGTGCCCTTCCGTCAATTCCTTTAAGTTTCAGCCTTGCGACCATACTCCCCGGAACCCAAAAACTTTGATTTCTCATAAGGTGCGGCGGAGTCCTAAAAGCAACATCCCCCGATCCCTAGTCGGCATCGTTTATGGTTGAGACTAGGACGGTATCTGATCGTCTTCGAGCCCCCAACTTTCGTTCTTGATTAATGAAAACATCCTTGGCAAATGCTTTCGCTGTTTTTTTTTTTTTTTTGGTAAAGGTAAATGTATAAATACTAATCAAATCACCAAGTACAAACTAGAGCCCAAACCACCACCTGACCCTATTAGGACAACATGTCCACACAAGGTCAAGAAAGGTTCGGCAGAACTATACAAAAGAGCAAGCAAAGCTAAACAATAACAAGAAACTGAAATACAAGGGAGAGACCAATCCAAAAATTGGTGAAGGCCCAGAACTCCAGCAGCAACAGCAAGACAGCAAAGGACCAAGGTCGAAGCCACCAAAACCACCAACAGCAGCACCAGAATCAGCATCAGCAAGCAAGAGGGGCCGCAAGAAGGCCCCGAACCAGGCTGAACCAGCAGCAGCAATTGAACTCGGGAGGAACAGAAGCGCCAAGAGTCCACGCCTAAAACTGGTGAGGGCCCAAGACTCCGGAAGCAATAAGAAGACAGCCAAGGACCAACGTCGAAGCCATCAAAACCAACCAACAGCAGCACCATAAGTTGCAGCAGCAGAAAACCAAGGAAGACCACAGGAGCCATCACCGAATCCGCGAGATATGATCGCAAGGGCGCCAATGCAATAAAAGCCTCCTAAGCCATGGTCCCACGACTGAATGTGGAAAGACCCCAGTTTGCTTGAAGTCTTCTATTTTGGGGAGTGTCCGCCACTTGGCCAAGGGAGATGATTTTGTCCTTAACCACCTTCACAAGATGTTGAACCATCCCAGGTGCAAAGAAGGGCTTCTCTCTGAAAAGAATATTATTTCTCTCCATCCAAATAAGATGACAAAGTGCTCCAAGTGAGAATCGGGAGATACGCTGGCCAAAAGAGGAACCACCGAACTGTTGTATAGCCCAATCCATGAAGGTCGTCCATGGCTGATTTGTCCACAAAAGACCACACTTAGAAGCCCACATCGAGGCAAGCCTGGCCGTTTGAGGGCAAGAAAAGAACAAGTGGTCGATGGAATCTGGGCAGGAATGACTGAATGCACAAGAACCATCGGTAATTCTACGATACCGGATCAACATGGCTTGGGTAGGTAAACGGCGGCGAGAGATTAACCATAGAAGAAACGCATGCCGGGGGGCCATATCCCGATCCCAAACAAAGGAATGCCATGGTGATGGTCGGCCTTTGGGTCTGATGTGGTCCCAAGCCGAGGCGACCGAAAATACACCAGAGGAATGAGCAATCCAAACACATAAGTCCGGAGAATCACTAAAAGCAGGGGCTGGTTCCGGCCAACTTAGGAAGGAAGCTAAGGTTGCGGAAGTTTGCCATATTGAGTCAAAGAAACTCCGAACGGAGGTATGCCGAGGAATGCGCGAACGGTAAATATCCATGTCGCTAAAGGTCTTGAAGAGCGGACCTCTCTCGTGCCACCAATCAAACCAAAACGAAGTCCCACGACCATCTTTGACTTTCCATCTAAAAAGATCTGAGAAAGAGGACCGGAGGTCGAGGATCTTCTTCCAGGCCCATGAACAGAACGTGGGTTTCGAAGCCACCCAAAAATTGGAGCTCTTCAGAAAATTTGAGTGGATCCACTTGCACCAAAGCGATTCCTTATCAGTGAAGAGAATCCAAATATGTTTCAATGTTAGCGCTGTATTATAATCTTCCAGCCTGCGGATCCCAAGTCCACCCTCTTCCTTGGGTAAGCACACATCCGCCCAAGAGACTTTTGCGCCACCTACCCCGAGGTCTGGGCCTTTCCATAGGAATTGACGTAAAACAGTCTCAATGTCTTGGAGGACAGACTTGGGGAGTGTAAAAATGCTAGCCCAATAAACTTGCATAGAATGCAACACGGATTTAATAAGTTGAAGTCGGCCTCCATGAGATAGAAACCGTTGGGTCCAAGATTTAGCCCTTGCAGTGATGGAATCTACCAAGGCCTTACAATCGTCTTTGGATAGTCTGGTTGAGATAACTGGGACCCCTAAATACCGAAACGGGAGGAATCCACGTTGGAAGCCAAGGCAACCAGAAATCTGGTTTTGAAGTTCAGAGGACCCTCCGGATAAGAAGACACAACTCTTGTTCGCATTCGGACTAAGCCCTGACCACCCAGAGAAAAGATCAAGAGCGTCCTTGATCAGTTGGATAGTACACGCATTTGCTTCAGAAAATAAGAGTACATCATCCGCGAAGAACAAATGGGATAACCGAGTCTCCTTGCATCGCCAGAAGAACTTGAAGTCCGGCCTATTCGATTTAGCTTGAATTATTCCGGAAAAGACTTCCATGACGAGAGTAAAAAGATAAGGGGATATGGGGTCCCCCTGTCTAACCCCCCTGGAGCTCGGAAAGAAGCCATGTAGCTCACCATTAATAGATACTGAAAATCTTGCTGAGGATACACATTCCAAGATAAGCTTGACAAAGCTGGTCGGGAAGTTGAAAGCAAGGAGTACCCGCTCCAGAAAGATCCAATCGACTGAGTCATAAGCTTTGTGGAAGTCCACCTTAATTGCACACTTTGGGAGGTAAGGCTCGTGGTGAAAATCTGCAAAAAGCTCCTGGGCAAGCAAGATATTATCACTAATTCTTCTTCCTTGAACAAAAGCCGTTTGAGATTGACTGATGATAGAAGGAAGCACTAGAGCAATGCGATTAGCTAAAATCTTCCGAAATACATTTATACAAAGTATTACAACATGCTATCGGTCGATAATCAGTCATCGCCGTGGCATTAGGAACTTTGGGGATGAGTGCCAAGATAGTAGCATTCAACTGTTTGAGAAGCCTCCCCGATGTGAAGAAGTTCTTGATGGCAAGGGTAATGGAGGGACCTATGGTATCCCAACATGCTATGAAGAATTCCACATTAAAACCATCAGGGCCAGGTGCCTTCCCTTTAGCCAAGCTGAAAAAGGTTCTCTGTATTTCACCATCCGATCTGGGGTGCGAGATAAAAGGGCACTCTTTGGTCGGGTCCAAGGATCGATTAGTAAATTCAGATATATCCGCAATCGAGGGCCTATTAGAGTTGGAGGGCCCATTAAGGAGAGTCTGAAAGAAATCAACAATGTGGGTTTGAATCAAAGCTGGATCCGTCACCAGAACATCATGAGTGTCCACCACCGAAAGAATACGGTTCTGCATTCGTCTTTTATTGACGAAGTGATGGAAGAATGTAGTATTGTGGTCTCCTTCCTTAAGCCAGCGGATCCTGGATTTCTGTTTGAAGAACGACTCCTCCTGGAGCCTAAGTGCTGAGAATGTCCGGATTTGTGCCGTCTCTGTATCGGCAAGCACTTGGTTGAAAGGGTCTTCTTCTAAAGCATTTTGAGTCACAAGAAGTTCCAACCTCGCTTGCTCCGTGCGGTTGGAAATATCAGAAAAGGAGTTCCTGTTGAGGAGCTTTAGGCGGGCTTTCAGGAGCTTAAGCTTACTGCACACAACGAACATAGGCGGCCCCGATAAGTTAGTGGACCAGACCTGCGAGACAATCTCCTTGAAAGAGGGGTGGGATAACCAGAAATTGAAGAACTTAAAAGGTTTCCTGGAGGGGGGAGGAGGGACAATCTTGACCACCATAGGAGAGTGATCAGAGATGCCGGAGCCGGGGAAGGGCCGCTGAAAAAGAAAACACTGTTGCGGAGATCATTAATTAACACTCGGTCAATCTTCGAAGTTTCCTAGAAGACCACGATGAAGTGGACCAAGTGAAGCGGTGCCCAACATATCTTAGATCATCTAAACCAATGAGATTCAAACACTGGTCCAATTCGTCAAAAACAGGAAGCCATTGAGTATCACTGCCAATTCTATCAGTACGATCGCGAATGGCGTTGAAATCCCCGCCACCATCCAAGGAAGATCCTTTGGAACTCAAGTCGTAAGCTCAGCCGGGGCTCTCGTTTAACAAAGGTGTGTTCTCCGTAGACAACAGAGACAAGAAAGACTTTCTGCATTTCAGGCATATTAATATGTACATGAATGAGCTGGGCCGAGGTAGATAAAAGCTGAAGTTCAATCTTATTAGGGTCCCAGCCAATCCAAATTCTGCCAAGATGGGAGTGCTCATAATTAGCCAACCAACTCCAACCAGGGATAAAGTTCCTCTTAATGGCATTGAAACTAGCCAATTTGGCTTTTGTCTCCATAATACCAACACAAGATAGATTATGTCGTCTAACAAGCGAGCGAAACTCGGCTTGTCTAGTGGGGAGGCTTTAAGTTCTATCTGAGGCGGGCATATGAGATTACGGTCGGAAGTTCGGTTTGTGAATCACGTAAAAGCGGTTTACCAATGGCTTGCCAACCGGCCCGATGCCCGCCCGGAGACCAAAGAGGAAAGGAATGTCCCTCGGCCTTACCCAAACAGGGAGGGAATCAAAGCGCCCTTTTTGAGTCATAGTCGAGTGCCCTTTGTTGTAGCATAAGTGTGCAACTAAAAGATGGAGATAGGTCCCATCTCTAGGATTTTCTGCGGAAATCAATGTGAGGAACATGGAAGAAGTAGAACCCATTCTCATGCAATTTTATATCCACAACTTGATCCCCGGGCTTTTTGACAGCCTCTCGGTTTGAGCAGGATTTTCTTACCAATGTAGTGCCCGACTATGCATTCCTTCCATCGCGGGTTTGTTCAGCCCACTACTTGGGGGTTATATCAACAATGGATTCACCATTTTCCCTAAGGGTGGGACATATGTTAGGTTATATCCCTTGGTTAAAACCTTTGCAACATTTGCCCAAGACTTGGTCATTTGTGCGGGGAGATGGCTAATAGTTTTCGACTAGCCTTAATGGTTTCTCGAGCGAAGATCACTCCTGCACTGGGGACCAAGACGTGGGCTGTGTCCGGAGGAGGCACGCCTCGCCTCAGAACGCTCTAAATCCTCAAGCACCTACTAGTCAGCCCATTAACACCTACCAATCAGGACAAGAACGCAGCAGAAAACCCCACAATAAATTCACCCTCACAACCGTGGGTAGCACAACCAATCAGCAGTATCACAGTGTAAGAGAAAGCCCACCCCAGGCCTTCCTCCTAAAGCAGCGTACCAGCCCACCAGCAGAAACGTTCCAACCAGAGTTACAAAGGACGTACCAACCGGGAAAGCCAAACTAGCAACAATCAGCAAGAGACCGAGAGAGTGCTATCCTACACCACAACTCCAATACCATCCACCAGCAGTATCCAAACAAACCAGGCCTCACCCCAGCCAACCAAACAGAACCAACAGCAGTAACGTATCAGAGTAGAGCGTGCACTAGAACAGGGGAACACCATACGAGGGTCAAAACCAGCAACGATTACCAATACAAGGCCAGCAGGAAGTCATCGAAAGAAGAATACCAGGCGTGGAACAGACCCCAGGGAGCCCAATCAAACCACAGTCTCAGATCAGCCACTTTCCTTAGGCGAGAAAATCCACGATCGCAGAACTCAGATCTATGACCCCAGCTTCGGTGCTGAACAGAAAAGAAATTCCTTTGGAGAGATGACCGAGGAGTGTCTCAAGGTCTCAACCTCCAAATTCCAGGCCAAACGGTGGCCGGAATCAACCGGAACAGCCTTCAGACCATCCGATGAACAGTAACTCCGAGAATGCAGTAGAGAGCATTTTGTCTCCCAGGTGAACAGTACCCGCGCAAATTGGCCAAAATGAAAAGTGTGCTTTCGCAGTTGTTTTTTTTGGTAAAGGTAAGTGTATAAATACTAATCAAACACCAAATACAAACTATAGCCCAAACCACAACCCCGACCCTTATTAGGACAAACTTGTCCACATTGTGGTCAAGAGAGGCTCAGAACTATACAACAAGAGCTAACTAATGTAAACAAGAACAAGAACAACCAAAAATAAGGAAGAGACCAATTCTACAAATTGGTAAAGGCCCTGAACTCGAAGCAACAGCAAATGGCCAAAGGTGAAGCCACCGAGACGACTCCACCAAAGACATTTTACAAGCAGCAGAAGAAGAATAAGAAGGCCCGCAGGTTAAACCACCGAATCCCGCAAGAAGCCCATCGGACCAGCCCAGTGCAGCAATCCTAGTGATTGGTGAAGGCCCAGGACTCCAAAGGCAACAATAAGGCAGTAGGACCAAAGTCGGAGCCACCAAAAAACAACCAACAAAGAAGACTGGTGGCAGCAAAGAAGAAAGAAAAAACAAGGTGGAGCGCAGGAGCCATGTCACCGATCCCGCAAGAAGCCTATCCCCCGGAACATCAATCCCGCGCTTGGTGAAGAAGAACAATCGAGCAAGAGGAGCCGCTAGATGCCCCACCGCATTCATCCCGGAATGTATATCCGAAATGCAAAGGAACAAAGAAGAATATCCTCCAAAGGTCCACGCCCCTAACAAAGACCGCCGGCATGGAATCCAACAAGGAGCTTAGCGCGCCTGCATCAGTTTCTTCAAAAATAGTAGACGGAGCCCCATTTTTTTGGAGTGCTCTTTGCGATGGGAATCCTCAATCACTCCCATAGAAAAGGCTTTGTCCTTGACGACTTTTTAATAAGATGCTTGCGCAAGCCCGGGATGTAGATGCTCTTGTTCCGAAAAATTGCATTGTTCCTTTCCGTCCATATAAGGTGACATAAAGCACCAAGGGAGAATCTAGATATGGAGTGTGCGAACGAGTTGTCCCCACAAACACTCTTCGCCCATTCAACATGTTCGTATGGGACGGTTGCGCCAAGGTAAGTTGCATTTTGTAGCCCACATTAAGCCAACCTACTTGTGGAGGAACATTCAAAGTAGAGATGGTTGATGTAACCGGGTGGACCCACAAAGAAGCACACACAAAGCATTAGTGATCCTATGGGAATGCAAAAGGAGCACTTGTGTAGGCAAGTGTTGTTAGCGACATCAACCATAAGTGGAATGCATGGCGAGGTGCAATGTGTTTGTCCCAAATAAAGGAGTGCCAAGGGGTGATCCGCCCCTTCCTTCCGATGTGACTCCAAGCTAGGCCACCGTGAACTTGTTGGAGGGTGTGGGTTCCAAAGATAGGGTATCCCGACGCGTGTTCCATATCTGCGGGTAGGCATCCGCCCAAGTCAAGAAAGCATTGAGGGTGTTCAAGAAACCAGGAGCCCTCACAAAATTGTTTTACTGAAGTATCCCGCCGGAATGCGAGATTGATAGATGTCGATACATCGAATAGAAGGTAAAGGGGCCCTCGATCGTGCCACCAATCGAACCAAAAAGGAGACCGAATGCCCGTTGCCTATCTTCCATCGGAACATTGTTTGCGCAGAACTCCTCAAGTCCAATATCTTCTTCCAAGTCCATGAACAAACAAAGTGGGCTTGGGGACGATCCGTAAATTAGCCTTCTTTAAGAAATTGGTATGAACCCACTTGCACCATAACGATTCTTTGTCCGAGAAAAGAAGCCATATATGTTTAAGGAGCAAGGCTTTGTTGTAGTCACCTAGGCGCCGAATACCAAGGCCACCTTCATTCTTGGGAAGACAAACAATCCCAAGAAACTCTCGCCCACCTATGTTGAGGTCGTGGCCCTTCCAGAGAAACCGGGCGCAGAATGGCCTCAATTCTATATAAGACCGACTTGGGGAGAGAGAAAATGGTGGCCCAATAAAACCCGGATGGAGTACAACATCGATTTGATAAGTCAGAATCGCCAAACGAACGATAAGAATCGGTGGGTCCAGAACGTGTTTCAGCGGTTATGGCATCGATCAACACTTTACGTGCGCAGCCTAGAGGAAATGACAAAAACCCCAAGTAACGGAACGGGAGGGACCCTTCATTGGAACCCAAGACAAAGCCGAATATGGTCGTGCAAGTCCGAGTCCCCCCGATAGAAAGAAGTTACTTTTTGTAGCATTCGGTTTTAACCTGCACTAATCGGGAGAATAAGGTAAGAGCTTCTCCAATTAGTTCAACCGATCTTAGGTGAGCTTTCAAAACAATAAAACATCATCTCACAAGAAAAAAGCGAAAGATTAGTGCTTTTGCATCTCCGTAACCAGCGAAGTCCGGTTTATCCGCTTTAGACTTGAGGATACCGAGAAGACCTCCATGATCAAGACAAATAAACACGGAGATAACGGGTCTCCTTGTCGAATGCCTCTAGAGCTACCCAAGTACCCATGAAGTTCCCCATTGATTGAAACAGAAAATTTAGCAAGCTTGAAACACACTCCATGATTAGCTTGACAAAGAAAACCGGAAGTTGAAAGTCAAGTACTTTTTCCAAGAAGTTCCACCACCGTGATTCACACGCTCGAAAATCAACTTTAACGGCAAGATTTTGGAAGGTATGCCCGATGATGAAAATCAGCAAATAACTCTTGAGCCAACAAAATATTGTCACTAATACGCCTCCCTTTGATTTAACGCCGCTTGGGCCGGGCCGATCGAGAGGGAAGGACCCGGCTATTCGCTTGGCCAAGATTTTGATATACATTTATAGATGGTATTACAACAGCAATAGGGTCGGAACTCGTATATGGATGAGGCATTGGGAGATTTCGCACTAAAGTGATAATAGTGTTGTTGACCTCTTTCAACAAGCATCCTGCCTCAAAGAAATTCCTTACACCATAAGGGTGGAAGGCCCAACGATCTCCCAAGAAGATTGAAAGAAATCAACATTGTACCCGTCAGATTGTGGGCCTTGCCTTTGGCAAGGGAAAAAGGGTAGACTTTATTTCCTCATCCGTAACCGGGTTGGGATAGTACACCCTTTGGTTGTCGCCAAGAACCCTTCCAATAAACTCCCTAAGTGCCCAACAAGAGTCTGGTGGAAGCATTGTGGCCATGAGAAATTCCTCGAAGTGGCCCACAATATGAGTCTTAACCGTGGGAGGATCCGAAATCAAAAGCCCTCCTCCGTTGTAACCGAAAGAATACGGTTCAGAAGCGCCTTCTGTTAACAAAGTGATGAAAGAACTTTGTATTCAAATCACCTTCCTTGAGCCAGCGAATACGAGATTTCTGACGATAGAAAGACTCCTCGAGTAATCTCATGGATGAGAAGGAGCGTGAAAGCTCAACTTCTGCAGCCTGAAGGCTCAGATCAAAGGGATGCCTCTCCAACGCTGATTGCACATCATATAAAGCAGATCTAGCCTCCTCAGCCCTCATGGAAATGTTTGAGTAGGAGTTCCTGTTCAGCTGCCTGAGCTTAGCTTTGAGTACCTTTAGTTTGCAACAAAGAATGAACATCGGGGTGCCCACTATATTAGAATCCCAAGCCTGACCAACAATATCCAAAAAATTGGGGTGGGAGGTCCGTGGTTAAAGAACTTGAAAGGTTTCTTGGTGTGTTGTGGTTGCAATATTTTAACGACCATAGGGAGTGGTCCAAATCCCAAAGGGAGAAAGGAGGCCTCCGAGTAGGAAAAACCCGAGTCCACGTGTCATTAGAGAGAACCCGGCCGATCTTGGCGATTTTCCTATTCTCACCGGGCCGAAAAGGCCCAGGTGTACCTACAACCCACATAGCGAGGTCTTCAAGTCCCCGACCGTCCGCATAATCCCCAAATTCATCAAAGGATGGGATCCAGGAGTAGTACTACCGACTTCATCATCCGGTCTTTAATGGCGTTAAAACCCTCGCAACGAGCCAAGGCAAAGCTACACGATGAAAGACGGATCAAATCAGCCCAAAGAGAACGCCTTTTAACAAAGGAGTGTTCACAATAAGCTTAAGCTGAACATGGATAAGTTGGTCCAAGAGGACAAGAGAGTCGCCTATCTCCTCCCCGGTTCCAGCCAAACCATATTCTACCCAAGAGGGGAGTACTCATAGTTGGAATACCATCGCCAATCACGACAAAGCTCCCGAGAGATTCCAGCAAAAGAGGAAGCTTTAGCTGCTTCAATAATCCCGATACAAGAGAGGTGGTGGGTCCTAATAAAGGACCGAATCTCAGCCTTTGTCCGAGCGAATCCACTAGGCCCTTGGATGTTCCACGCACTAAAAAACATGACTAGGCGTAGGGAAAATAAAAAGGAAAAGGGAGATGTTATCTCTTGGCTTTCCCGGATTTTTTATTATTCTTCTTGGAGGATGTTCACCTAATATTTGCTCTTCTGGAATCACTAATTCCATCCCCTTCTTGTGCACTAAGGGATCCAGAGAGGAAGAGTGAGAAGGAATCTCTAAGTCCTCTAATTGTTTGTTGTAACAATCAAAGCCAACTCGAACTACCTTGTGCCCAAACAGAATCGCACGAGGTGCCAGACTAGAGGCTTCCATTCAAATTCCGTTCGACCAAATATACATCACCATCCCAGCGAATCTTTCACCGCTTCCATGGGTTCAAGAGTCTTGATTCCACACAAACTCTCAGAGGAGATCTCGGGTCATTTGTTGAGTCCGATTGTCCACATACAATGGGTTTGCCTATTGCACTTGTAATTTTGCCTATGCCAAACCAAGACCACAAGGCGAACGGGATTTCCCCTCAACCTAACCCAAACGGGAAGCGAGTCCAAAGCACCCTTCTTTATCTTGAGTTTAGGTGCCAATGTTGGAGTAACATTGTGCTACTAAATATGGATATCGGGCCAGTCGAGGATGTTCCTCGCTGTAATCGCTGCTCGAACTTGAAAAAGAAATAAAAAGCCGCTTTCATGTAGCTTGACGCCTACTACCTTATCCCCCAAGACTTTTTGATAGCTTCCTCCGTTAGCTTGAAAGGCACTTTTCTCCCAACATAGTGTCCAACAATGCATTCCTTCCAAATAGGGTTCTGCTCAAAGAGCCTATGTCCGTGAAATATCGACTATCACTTCCATTTTCCAAAGAAGGGAGGGAAAAAGCTAGGTTGTAGCTTTTAGTCCGACCCGAGCAACATTTGCCTAGAAAAAGCGAAGAGGGGGGGGGTCAGGTAACCCGGGGAGAGAGGAAGTTTGGCCACCCTCACCGTAGTCAGAGCGTAAATTTGCTCTAGAAAGGGAGCGTTTGGAATCACCAAGTGTTATTGATTCTACCACGGGATTGGTTTTCGCCTGGGACGCCCACTCCTACCGCGACTAAGTGCTACCTTTGGAGAATGGTTCTAGGTCCCCAGCCGACTATTTTCAAGAGAGCTCAAGGGAGGGCTCACGAGGGTTGGGATGTCGCTTTGTGTACAGTAGGCCAACCGGGCCACCGGCTGGGGTATTACAAGAGGGGGTTGCATAGCTACTGGATGATGGGATGGGCCAGGCAAGGCAACAGACTTCATTTAGACAAAGTCTCAAACACCTAAAGGTCATACCAAGACCAACAAACTCCGCATCAGGCATACAACCAGGCCCCTGCAAGACCATCACCGCTGCATCCCAAGGACTCCAAGAACAACCAAAGAAGAAAGAAACCACCAGACCAAACCCAACACAATCGCTCAACCACCAAATAACGAACCCCACCTCCGCCACCTGTCACCACCATAGTAGGCCACCATCCTACCATCGAAAGTTGATAGGGCAGAAATTTGAATGATGCCGCCGCACGATGGCCGCGGGCGATCCGTCAAGTTATCATGAATCAGAGCAACGGGCAAAGCCCGCCACGACCTTTTATCTAATAAATGCATCCTTCCAAGAGTCGGGTTTGTTGCACGATTAGCTCTAGAATTACTACGGTTATCCGAGTAGCAAATACCATCAAACAAACTATA
>JAMXDD010000146.1:0-13491 GCA_024733475.1 Syzygium grande
ACGTGCATGGGCAAAAGGCAAGGGATGAAAGTAATAAAAAGGGAAAATTTACAATAAGGGCGCGGTCGGCACTACTGAAGGGCGTGAGAAAAAATAGCCGAATAGGGCCTAAAATTGCTTAATCCCCGGTCCCCAAATAGGGCAGAAGTGCTCCCGGTGGAAATTACCGGGCAAAGGCACGAGTTGGCCCGGCGGCGAGCGATCTTGTTAGGCGGCCAGGAGCGATACATTTAACTGCCTTTTCTTCTCTTCCCCTCCGGCCATAGCGTGAGGAGTCGTGAGATGGCGGGCGGGTTACTTCAGCGGCGTTGGGGAACGCCCTACTTTGTTTAGTCGACCTACATGCGGCGTCAAATGAGTCGGCCTGCACACTGGCAGCGAGGCGTACCGAAGCGGCGGCAGCGTGAGGGCTGCGGCCTGCAGCGCCGGCGTCGGGCGAGCCCGACCTGCGCCTTCACGACACCGGCGGGCTACATTCAGCGGCGTCGGCGAGCCGACCTCGCTTCGACGCGGCGAGGCGGCGTCGAGCCTCGCGGACCTCGCCCACCGGCCGTCAAGCGGGCGACCGTGCGAGCAAGGCGACCTGCGGAATCTTGGCGGCCATGACCCAGTGGCCGCCCCAACAGCCGGCGGCGGCCTGCGCTGAGCGGCGACCTCGCCCGGCCCATTTATGGCCGAGGAAAAGAAAAAAAGAAAAAAAAGGTTAAATGTCACATTTCGAGTCGTAGGAACGTCTTCATCTTTCGCCGTGGCGAATTTAGGCGGCGGTGAATTTCGAGGCGCTTTGCACGAGGCAATTGGCGCTTTGGGCCTGTGGAAGCGATTGAAGCGGCTTTAAGCTGCGCCCGGCTAACCGGCTTTGGGTCGCTGAAAGGACCGCTTTGAAGATCATATTAATTTTCTAAAAAATAGAATAAAAGCGAAGAAACATAAGAAAGGGGAATCAAAGAAAAATTGAAAAGAAAATGAAAAATGGGGTCCCTAGAAGGCTGAATTTCAAGGTGTTATTAAAAAACATTAAAAATATTTAAAAATTCCAAAAATATTAAAAATTCCAAAAATTCGAAAATATTAAAAATCTAAAAAAAGTCTGTAAAACATTAAAAAATTAAGAAAAAATTCAAAAAAATCCATAAAATTAGGAAATGTTCAGAAATCATTTTTGGGTTTTATTTCATTAGACTTTAGTGTTACTTTCATTCTAGACTTAGTTTAAAAATTGTAAAAATTGAGAGAACCCTTTAAAAAATTTCAAAAATTTGAACAAGCCATTAGGGCTTTACTTTAGAGCTTTTGATTGCCTTTTCTTTTTAGAGACGATGCTAGGTTCTTTGGTTGTCTATTTTCTTAATGATTTTTATGGTTGCGCACTTTTAATACATTGATTGTTATTTTCTATTTTTAGAGCGACTAGGTGGAACCCTTAAGCTTTTCGATAGGCTACCCAAGACGTTAGTTTGCGGCGATAAGGTTTAGGTACCAAAAAGGCACTAGTTAGATCACTAGTGTAATGAAGTCCCCAATCCTTAGAATCCCGGTTTCCGTGCACATTGAGATGACACTCCAGCGTCTTGATTCGGATTTCTAGCCCGACTCTCAATTATGGCTAGTAGCGACTCCAATCAAATGCTTAGTTTAGACAATTCTCTGTAACTTCTCTGTCGGCAAATAGAAACCCCTGCAACGGTGGCTCTGTGGGTACTCAATCTTGGAGCTCTCTGCATCTTGTTTTGTTTTGCTCTAATGCAAGACAGTGAGAGTCTTGGAGCCGAACTTGAGTTTCATGGAAGCCCATTATTATTTCTTGGATTTAAGCGTCTGGGCTCATCTTCATCCCTGCTCTATTCGCTTTGTCGGAGACGGTAACTTGAGCTCCTTTGGTTGTCTGCTCTGCTTTTCTACTAGGATGCTTTGCTCTGGCTGTGGAAAAATGGGTCCTCTGGCCTGATGGTTCTCTTCAACTAGGAAGGCTTCTGACGAAGATGGGTTCATGTGAAAAATGGAAACTTTCAAACTTTCTTGGCTGCACACGGTGTGAGAACCCTACCTATATACGAGTTTCTTTTTGTTGTTCTTTTTTGTCCTTCCCTGAGAGTTGTAATAAAAAGAAACAAGGGAAAAAAAAAAAGTAGATGGCGGTTCAGTAGCAAGCGGTTCCAGGCTCTCGGTTTCAAAAGCTGGAAATCGATCCTGATAGGGTAGATTTCAATTTTCAAGTCTCGAACCTACGCACACCAGAACCAGTGACCTATAATGATGAAGGCAGTGATTCAGAAGAATTGATTTGCGGAAGGAGGGTTCAATTAGGATTTTTTTTGCAAAGGAATTACAAAACAGGCATGGGCAATTCTAGAAAAATGTTAATCTTATATAAAGTGATGAAAAATAAAGAGCGGCCCAAAATCCACCCCTGAAAAAATTTGGAGGATGGAATTATCCAGATCATGGATCGCCACCTTCTCCATCTCTCATCAGCTCCTTGCACATCTCTCCTTTTCTCCCCCTCTCTTTGCCGCACCTATGCACCTCTACCTTCATCCGCCAAACCTTGGCATGCACTGCTCGAGTTGAGGTCATTCAACCACAATCCTTTTGGCTATTTACGAGGCGTTCCAAGGTCCAAGAGAATGTAATGCATATGGAGGTGCTTTGTGAATGGGCATTCTCCAATTGCAACTCTATTGGTGACCTCCATGCGGAGAGTTTAATTTTGGTTGTTAGAATAGCAATTGTACATTATTTATATGGATGTATCATTCTTGGTCTTAAAATTGATCCGGTAATAGGTTGCAAAGCCATGAAGAATGACATCGTTTCCTAAAAAAGAAAGCGGAAAAATTTTTGAATGACAGAGGAGGCGGGGGCAACAAGGCCAGGGAGGTGATCATAGGGTTGGAAGTTTGGGTGTTGAAGTGAGGACTGAAAGGGTCGGGTCGGCTATGGCGGAGAGGGTAGCAGCAACGACGAGTGATGCGGGACATCGGTGGAGGTGGAGGGTGGTCTCGCCGTTGGGAATCAGTGGAGGACAGATCTAGTGTCGTGGCATCGCTAGGAAGTACATGGAGTGCAAGACCGAGAAGCTTTCACCAACTGCTTCATGCAAGTAACAATCCCTAAAAAACACCCATTTTCAAGCGTCCATACCATTAGATTTTATCAATCTACTTCTCCATCAATGTCACCGGCAATTTTAGTGAGGGGCTTAACAATGGCTATGGATCTGTTGTCCGCCCGAACCCGAACGGCTCGCGACATCCTCCCCATCGCAATTTGACCTCAAAACGTTATCAGAGATTTAATGCACAACGGAAACTATGAACACGTTATCAGAGATTTAATGACGGAAAAAATAAACTGGGGAAAACAATCGGGAGAATATACAACTACTTCATTCCATCTTATAAAATATTCACATACTTAGAGCTTTCAATTTAAAATTTTACAACCACCTTACTAGGTCACCATTACATACACATATACCCCGCTACATATCGTCATACAACAAAAGCTTGATAGCCCGGCTTTCGATCCAAAAATGGTACTCATCCACATCCTATTCCTTGCCCCTGGATTAGCCTTTACGCCCCTTACTTGGCGTCCATTCCGAGTCTGACTCGTCACCAGTCGAATCAGAAGTCTCTGAATCTATATGCTCCTCTGAGGATTCCGAGTCTGCCTCAATTTCAATCGGATGATTAATGTCACCCGACTCGGCTGGAGCTGCATTCCGGTATTCCTCGGCCAGAAAGTCAAAGAAATTAAATTCAGGCACGTAATTGGGGTCCATGTACTGCTCAAAGGGGTGTATATAATCCGGTTCTCCTACGGACTCTTCCGTCTCCCCGGAATCATCACTAGGCTCTACCTCGGCTTCTACTTCGGGTTCCACTTCAGGTTCCACTTCCTCTGGTTCCTCCTCGGGAATCGGTTCTAAATCTATGTCCATTGGGTCGTCCTCAACCTGCGGTGCTTCGGGTTCAGGTTCATGCTCGGCCCCGAATGAACCTTGAGCAGTTGCTGCTGAATGCAATCCCGACTGAGCTAGACTAGTATCTACATTGGTCAATTCTCCGTCTATCGGGGTGCGGCGATCGGGTCCCAATCTCCAACTAGATCATCACGGAACATCAAACCCCAGCAGGGCCCAAACTCGGCTCCGTCGATCCCGGAAAACCAGGGATTGTATTTACATTCTTCAAAAGAGGTAAACCTACGTCTACGAAGACAGTAGTAGTGTGCTTAATCCAAGTAAAATTTCCATCCATCGGGAACTCTTCAACCTCAAACTCTTTATGTACAGGTACTCCAAAACGTTCTGGTGGCTGTGGCGGATTATTCATCGTTCAGGCGGGGGATCTGAAATTTGTTTGGTTGAAAACAACCGTGAGACACTTCTCGATAAGTACACACCCCTAAACCCAACCTAGGCTATCACGTACCTCCGGACAATTTTACAAAATACACAAACATACACATTTGCACGCATCAAATCATCACATAGCAGGCACATCAATCACTCTTGCCGGACTCAATCATCGTTCAACCTGCACTCAACCACAATAATGTCATTATGCAAACACACGCAAGTTCAATTCTCAATCCACGTATCCATCCGTTCTCATTTCCTCCTTCCCACATCTCGCTTGATGACCCGCAGAACGACACGCCGCCAACACACTGCGACCACTAATCACTTTCCACATCACTCGCCGGTGACCCGCGTAAACGTACACGCCTCAGGTACACTGCGACCACACTCGGCCCACGTAAACACGCCTCGGCCCTCGATCGCGCCCCGAGCATCACACACCTCGGTCCGATCCCACTTTCACACTATCCTCAGCCCACGCCAAATGCGAAAGGCCTACATGATCGGAACCCGAGCTTATAATGCCTCGGTCAATCCGGTCTCACCCAGCTGATCGTGCCTCGGACCCGGAACTCAATCATGCTCTTCGAGCCTCGGAAATGCCAAATGCAACAGACCTACATGATTGCTGCCGAGTTTATGATACTCGGCCCGATCAACTCACTTTCTCATGCCATTGCCTCAAATTCCGTGCACACACTTGCACCCGACACTTCACCACATCACCATTTTTTTTTTTTTTCTCAAGTACACGCCGACAACACCGTTTACCACAATCAATTGACCCAACACAAGGGGTTCGTGCACGCATCATCTCACACATAAAACTTGCTCACTCAGCAAATCACACGACCAATGTCAATAATTAATTCAGTTTAGCTCACGTGCACCAAACAAGCATATTCGGTCACTTAATTACACAATAGTATACTCAATTTAATTACCACAATTCACTAAAATTTAAATATACATCCAACACGATAATTCTCATTTTTCTCTAATCAAATGGCGTCGGATTAATTCCGAGCCTTCACGGAACTTTCTCCCCATCATTTCTAGGTTCCAAAAATTCAACTCGCGTCTCAATCGGACCCTCGTAGCCTCGGGAACAGTAATTTACAGCTAGTGAACAGTGTTTCAAGGCATATGAACAGTGTTTCGAGGCAAATGAACAGTAACTCGCAGCCCCAATTTTCTGAATTTCTTATAAATATTGTCCGAATTAATTTCCGATGCCCGCCATAAAATTTCCACTCCCTATTCATGCCATTCCGCACCTAATTCCATACTGATTTTGTCCAAAATCATCCGCGATACCCGAAATCCTAAATTAGGTTTAGGCGCGACTTACCCGCGTTCTAGACTTTCGCGGCTAGAACGGAAAGCGGCGGCCCTCAATCGGGATCACGGCGACAACGCATAACCCCGGGTGGCGGCGATTGGCTTGGGTGGCGACGGGGCGTGGCTTGGGCGGGCGATTGGGGCTCACGACCAAGAGAGAAAGATTGAGAGGGAGAGAGAGAAAACGGTGGCTTGGGGGGTAACGTGGTGTGGTTCGGGCGAGTGAACGGTGGCGGCTTGTGGGCTTAGACCGGCGATCGGGCGGTCGGTGTGGCGGCAACGACAAAGGGAGAGAGTGAAAGAGAGAATGGGTCCATGGTGGGGGCTTCACGGTGAAAAAAAGAAAAAAGGGGGGGGGGAAGAGGATTCACGAAGGAGAGGGAGGGAGGGGGAGAGAAAGTCTTCTTGACTCAAATAGTGATTTTTGACCAATTGCGGAAATGACCAAAATACCCCTCTCTCAAAATTTTAATCCGACGGTCCAGATTTGATCTTATCTTAAAATCAATGGCCCGGATCGAATCTTACTTAAAAATATCCAAGGGTAATTATGTCAAATCCAACTTAGGGCCTAAAATGACCAAAATGCCCTTGTCCAACAAAATTAACCCTTTAGTAATTCTCAAGGGTAAAATGGTCCAATTCTCCATTTCTTGCCCAAATCAAATTTTTTCGAAGGATTTGAGCGCACCAAAAATTCACACGTGACACGTGCAACGTCATCCTAATGTTCCGGTGTGATTTCCTAATTTTCCGGTGTCCAATTTAGGCAAAATTTCCATAATTAAATTCTATTAAACGCAACTCGAGCGTTTTTCGAGCTAACGGGCGGCTTGCTGGGGAAATTCGCTAAATCGACTCATGACTGATACTAAATCGAGTCACGTGCAAGTCCATCCGGTGCGTGACGACCTCGGTTGTCATTAAAATCGCGAAGATCAATCACTTGATCCGAGGGGTACGATCGTTCGGTATAATTTCGGAATCATTCGTCAAATCGTTTCGTGGTCTAACGGAATCACCCGCGATCCACTACTAGGACAATGGCGAACTGACCCCTAACTATCCTTGGATCGGCCAACAGTGGCTCAAAATATCACTTACGCGATTTAATGGTCGAAATCCATTCACGATCGAATTTCCTTTAGTCGCGCAAATTTAATTCCCCTATTAGCCTTTCCCTAATGGTTAGCATTCCCAGGAATGATTAGTTCCGGGCGAGAATTTACTGCGAGCACATCTCATAAAACTCAATTATTAAATAAATTCCAATTGGCGGAATTTCGGAATGTCACAATCTTCCCCCCTTATGAAATTTCGTCCTCAAAATTTACAATCTAATTAACTATCAAACAATTGGGGGTAATAACGTTGCATTTGTTCCTCTCCGTCCTAGGTCACGCCTTCAGTCCCGTGGTGCTCCCAGATAACCTTAACCATCGGGATTGTCTTGTTCCTCAAGACTCGTTCTTTCCGGTCCTCAATTATTCCAAATGCACAATAAACACAAAATGGTTATTTCTCTCTAACCAAACGACGTCAAATCGATTCGGGTTCATAAACTGCAAAGCTTTAACTTGAGCCCGGATTTCAACTTAATCCTTAACGTGGTTATCAGACTCGAGACTTGTCTTACTTCAAATTTGAATTCTGAGTCTCGCACTTTCTCCAACAGAATCCACTCCTTGACCATCAAATGCGTAATATTTAAATCCCAGCTCAAAGCGTTCGTTACTCGGTTTGCCTTTCCGAGATGATATAAAATATCACCATCTCAGTCTTTTACCATTTCCATTCCACGTCACTATCTCACCTTCGACTCTTTCTGTGAAAATAAATACTTGAGGAAACACATCAGGATATTCACACACTACCGCTATATACTCAAGTCTCGGCTCTTCAGCCGTTGAATCCACTATTACAGCTAGAAATCCTTAACATCCCTCATATAACAATTTTGTCATTTCCACCGAGGATATCAACGGAATCGAGGGTCCTCCTCGACTTCCTACCAATTTAAATTTCCAGATATCCAATAGGATTAATTTGAATCACTCTGCTATTGCAATCCATCTTTGCCCCTCCGCTAAGACAACCAATCCATCCTTACTATCACACCAAAGTCACACATATTTAGAACCGCTTAAATGGATTAATTCCTCCCTAACTCCAATCACCACCTTATAGTTTGGACAACCAAACGAAATCAACATCCTATCATTCAAGAGGGTCATCACGCATAATACGATATCAAGTAATTGCGGTTCTAACTCAATCAAATCAACAAACTGTTTCGCTCACGAAAGAATGCGATGCTCCAAGATCAGATAAAACATCGTAACATGGTTGCACAGAGAAATCGTACTGTGTCAACCCCCCGGTGCGTTCTCAACTTCTCGTCTAGCCATCGCGTAAACTCGTCCTTGCGCCGGAGGTCTATTCTGATTCAGATTCGCTGTCTGGGCCGCTCCAGCTTGATTCTCATTTCGAGGTGGCGGCAAAGCAGGCGGTCTATTCTGCCTGGAATTAGGGCAATTCTTTATATGATGTCCAAATCCTCCACATCCAAAGCAAGCTCCACCCCTGATTGGACAAGGTCCATTCCCATGTCTACCTCCACAAATCCTACAAGGACCATTCCCAATCCGAATTGGCTTTTCAATATTCCTTTTTGCTGGTGGAGTGAAACGCCTATTATCCACCATTGGCCTCTTCTCAGGATTACGATTATTCCAATCCTGGATAAACCTCGATCCAGATGCGGCGGTTCTATCAATTTGATCCCGCTCAAGAAATGGGCCCTATCAAATATCTGCTCATCGTCCTTAAATTTACCAATAACAATTGGCTGCGGATATCAGCCCTCAATCCATCTAGAAATCTTCGCGCCTTATCCTCAGGATGTTCCACCATTCTCGGCGCGAACTTAGACAATCTCGCGAATTCCGCCTCATATTGATCTACTGTCATCTGGCCCTGGCGAAGTCTCATAAATTCCGCAAGTTTTCTTTCTCTAGCACTAGTTGAAAAGTATTTCTCATAAAATCTTTCAGTAAAAATAGCCCAAGTTTTGGCAGTACCTTCGGGAAAAATTCTATCCTTGGTGGCTTTCCACCAATCATTTGCATTCTCCTGCAGCTGATAGACTGCCAAGGTCACCTTCTCATGCTCATTACACTCCAGCACCTCAAAAACTTTCTCAAGTTCTTCGACCCATCTAGGTGCAGCCTCAGGATCTCCTTTCCCAGAAAACTTAGGGGGTTTCAACTTAATAAATTGCTCTACTAGTTGATGCATGGGTCTATTTGCAACCACCTGCTCTTGATCCTAATTCTCATTATCATTAGCAACAAAGAACGGGCTCAAAGAGGTTCAGCAATCGGGCAGCTCTCTCTGAGTCTGCCGTTCCAATATATCACCAATCCGCTCTAGAGTTCTCATGACAGCTTCCATTCTAGGGTCCTCAATAGGCCTAGCTTCCACTCTGGGGTCCACTGCAGGTCCGGCATCAACCCCAAGATTTTCTATTGCTTCAACACCCATTCCAAGGTCTCCTACTGCTCTAACTCGAGCACGACCTCTACCCCTTGCTGTTCTACCTTCGCCCCTTCTGGGGACTCTTCCTATTCCTCTTCCTTCGCTGCTCATCGTCACGATTCTACCGCCCTACTACCTGCTGTAATTCCACTCAGGAATTAGCAGTCTAAACCAACTAGCTTAATCTGATTCTAAGCAGCGAATTACCACGAAAATTAACTCAACAAACAATTCCCCACTATCAATCACGAAATCACAGTCACCAAGGTCTGAACACTTACCTCAGGTCCAAACGCACCTGCAATTTAATTATCACACAACAATCGACTTACACAAATAATCACAACAAAGCGATGCGAGTACGTGTAGCACTAGGTATATCCAGGGTTCACTAAAGTCTCCCTAAATTCCTAACCCCATAATATCTGCTCCTTATTACTCCAATTCGACCAATTTAGATCGAGCTAACCTTGCTCTGATACCAATTCAAGCGGGATGTCACGCCTCGAACCCGAGCAGGCTCGCGACATCCTCCTGCGGTCGATTTAAGTTGCGTCCCGGGGAATGTCGCTGACCTCAAAAACGTTATCGAGAGATTTAATGCACAACGGAAACTATGAACACCCTGACAAAATAAACTGGGGAAAACAATCGGGGAGAATATACAACTACTTCATTCCATCTTATAAAATATTCACATACTTAGAGCTTTCAGTTTAAAATTTTACAACCACCTTACTAGGTCACCATTACATACACATATACCCCGCTACATATCGTCGTACAACAAAAGCTTGATAGCCCGGCTTTCGATCCAAAAATGGTACTCATCCACATCCTATTCCTTGCCCTGGATTAGCCTTTACGCCCCTTACTTGGCGTCCATTCCGAGTCGACTCGTCATCGATCGAATCGAAGTCTACGAATCTATATGCTCCTACGAGGATTTCGAGTCTGCCTCAATTTCAATCGGATGATTAATGTCACCCGACTCTATTTGGAGCTGCATTCCGGTATTCCTCGACCAGAAAGTCAAAAAATTAAATTCAGTGCACGTAATTGGGGTCCATGTATTGCTCAAGGGGTGTATATAATCCGGTTCTCCCCACGGACTCTTCCGTCTCCCGGAATCATCACTAGGCTCTACCTCGGCTTCTACCGGGTTCCACTTCAGGTTCCACTTCCTCTGGTTCCTCCTCGGGAATCGGTTCTAAATCTATGTCCATTGGGTCGTCCCTCAACCTGCGGTGCTTGGGTTGAGTTCATGCTCGGCCCCGAATGAACCTCGGCATTTCTTGCTGAATGCAATCCCGGTGAGCTAGACTAGTATCTACCTTTGGTCAATTCTCCGTCTATCGGGGAAGTGCGCAATCGGGTCCCAATCTCCAACTAGATCATACGGAACATCAAAACCCACGAGCAGGCCCAAACTCAGCTCCGTCCCGATCCGGAAAAACCCAGCGGTGTATTTACATTCTTCAAAAGAGGTAAACCTACGTCTACGAAGACAGTAGTAGTGTGCTTAATCCAAGTAAAATTTCCATCCATCGGGAACTCTTCAACCTCAAACTCTTTATGTACAGGTACTCCAAAACGTTCTGGTGGTGTGGCGGATTATTCATCGTTCAGGCGGGGGATCTGAAATTTGTTTGGTTGAAAACAACCGTGAGACACTTCTCAGTAAGTACACCCCTAAACCCAACCTAGGCTATCACGTACCTCCAGACAATTTTACAAAATACACAAACATACACATTTGCACGCATCAAATCATCACATAGCAGGCACATCAATCACTCTTGCCAGACTCAATCATGCGTTCAACCTGCACTCAACCATAATAATGTCGTATGCAAACACGCGCAAGTTCAATTCTCAATCCACGTATCCATCCGTTCTCATTTCCTCCTTCCCACATCACTCGCTCAGTGACCCGCGTAAACGTACACGCCTCAGGTACACTGCGACCACTAATCACTTTCCACATCACTCGCCAGTGACCCGCGTAAACGTACACGCCTCGGGTACACTGCGACCACACATCACTTCCCATAAACACGCCTCGGCCCTCGATCGCGCCCGAGCATCACACACCTCGGTCGATTCCTTTTTTCACACTATCCTCAGCTCCGCCAAACAAACGAAGGCCTACATGCCATGGAACCCGAGCTTATAATGCCTCGGTCCAATCCGGTCTCAACATCTACCACCTGCCTCGGACAACTCAATCATGCTCTTCGAGCCTCGACTGTGCTTCCGGGAAACAGACCTACATGATTGCTGCCGAGTTTATGATACTCGGCCCGATCCCAACTCCTTTCTCATGCCATTGCCTCAAATGCCATGCACTCACGACACTTCACCACATCACCATTTCATTTTTTTTCTAATGTACCGCTCAGCACCCGTTTACCACAATCAATTGACCCAACACAAGGGGTCCACATGCGCATCATTTAGTTCATAAAACTTGCTCACTCATTAAAGAACATGACCAATGTCAATAATTAATTTAGTTTAGCTCACAAGTACACCAAACAAGCATATTCGGTCACTTAATTGCACAATAGTATACTCAATTTAATTACCACAATTCACTAAAAATTTAAATAAACATCCAACACGATAATTCTCATTTTTCTCTAATCAAATGGCGTCGGATTAATTCCGAGCCTTCACGGAACTTTCTCCCCATCATTTCTAGGTTCCAAAAATTCAACTCGCGTCTCAATCGGACCCTCGTAGCCTCGGGAACAGTAATTTACAGCTAGTGAACAGTGTTTCAAGGCATATGAACAGTGTTTCGAGGCAAATGAACAGTAACTCGCAGCCCCAATTTTCTGAATTTCTAATAAATATTGTCCGAATTAATTCCCGATGCCCGCCATAAAATTTCCACTCCCTATTCATGCCATTCCGCACCTAATTCCATACTGATTTTGTCCAAAATCATCCGCGATACCCGAAATCCTAAATTAGGTTTAGGCGCGACTTACCCGCGTTCTAGACTTTCGCGGCTAGAACGGAAAGCGCGGCCCTCAATCGGGATCACGGCGACAACGCATAACCCCGGGTGGCGGCGATTGGCTTGGGTGGCGACAGGGGTGGCTTGGGCGGGCGATTGGGGCTCACGACCAAGAGAGAAAGATTGAGAGGGAGAGAGAAAACGGTGGCTTGGGGGTAACGTGGTGTGGTTCGGGCGAGTGAACGGTGGCGGCTTGTGGGCGAGACCGGCGATCGGGCGGTCGGTGTGGCGGCAACGACAAAGGGAGAGAGGAAAGAGAGAATGGGTCCATGGTGGGGGGCTTCACGGTGAAAAAAAGAAAAAAAGGGGGGAAGAGGATTCACGAAGGAGAGGGAGGGAGGGGAGAGAAAGTCTTCTTGACTCAAATAGTGATTTTTGACCAATTGCGGAAATGACCAAAATACCCTCTCTCAAAATTTTAATCCGACGGTCCAGATTTGATCTTATCTTAAAATCAATGGCCCGGATCGAATCTTACTTAAAAATATCCAAGGGTAATTATGTCAAATCCAACTTAGGGCCTAAAATGACCAAAATGCCCTTGTCCAACAAAATTAACCCTTTAGTAATTCTCAAGGGTAAAATGGTCCAATTCTCCATTTCTTGCCCAAATCAAATTTTTTCAAGGATTTGAGCGCACAAAAATTCACACGTGACACGCGGCAACGTCATCCAAATGTTCCGTGTGATTTCCTAATTTTCCGTGTCCAATTTAGGCAAAATTTCCATAATTAAATTTATTAAACGCGATTCGAGCGTTTTCGAGCTAACGGGCGGCTTGCTGGGGAAATTCGCTAAATCGACTCATGATCGATACTAAATCGAGTCACGCGGCAAGTCCATCCGGTGCGTGACGACCTCGGGTTGTCATTAAAATCGCCAAGATCAATCACTTGATCCCGGGGTACGATCGCTCGTATAATTTCGGAATCATTCGTCAAATCGTTTCGTGGTCCAACGGAATCACCCGCGATCCACTACTAGGACAATGGCGAACTGACCCCTAACTATCCTTGGATCGCCAACAAAGTGGCTCAAAATATCACTTACGCGATTTAATGGTGAAATCCATTCACGATCGAATTTCGTTTAGTCGCCAAGAAATTTAATTCCCCTATTAGCCTTTCCCTAATGGTTAGCATTCCCAGGAATGATTAGTTCGGGCGAGAATTTACTGCGAGCACACCTCATAAAACTCAATTATTAAATAAATTCCAAT
>JAMXDD010000147.1:0-13035 GCA_024733475.1 Syzygium grande
CTAAGTTAAGGGAAGTAACAATTAATATCTAAACTTAACATGCATAATTAACCACATGGGTTAAATCAAACGCGGTAATTCAAGTGCGTGAACCAAGCAATGTACAATTAAACATAACACTAATCACACAATAGGATAAGAAAACCAATTCCAAAGTGCAAATGAATTTTCTGAATTTTCGAAATTTAAAAAAAAAAACTTAAAATTAAATTTTTTATATTAAAATAATAAAATAATATAAAATAGACCGGGTCGGATCTCCACATCCGACCTGGATAAAATATATTTTTTTAAATAATTTTCTTTTTAAATTTTTAAATATTAAAATAATAAAATAATATAAAAAGGATCCGGTCGATCTCCAAATTCGACCCGAATCAAGACCGACCTTTGTGTGCCGCCTGTGGTCCACAACAGGATCGGGCCCAATTGTTAAGCCCGTGTGGCAAATTTTTTTTTTTTTAAGAAAGAGGGCCTATTCGAAATTTTTTTAAACAAATTAAAGCCCAATCAAAGAAAATAAACACCAAAACCCTAAATACTCCGGCCCACAACCTATTCGGTCCATTCAAACAAAAACCCTAGAGCCAAACCCCACCCTTGCCATTTAATTCTCTAACCCAACTCGAAAAGCCGGTCGCCGACTGGTCACCTAGAACCTTACCCGGGTTCCACCAACCGCCTAAACCGGGTTCGCCGCCCACGACCGCCGCCACCACACACCGCAGGGTTGGCGCTTAACGCCGGGTGGCCGGTGCCTCACTGTCCGTGTCACCACCCCCGATGAGGGTAGGCTTCGCCCGCATCACCGCCGCGGTGGTCGGGACCCACCACCGTGACCGTCCAACACCCGACAAGGGGCTGGCCAATCACAGGCCAACCAGATCCCGACGAGGGGCTGGTTCTTGCCATCCATGTCACCACCCCGACGAGGGCTATGGGCAACCTCTCGCCAGGTACCACCACGTGGTGACCGGGCGCCCAACCTAGACCGTCCAAGCCCCAATGGGGAGCTGGCCGACCGTGGATCAACCATATCCGGGCGGGGGACTGGCTAAACCGAGCTTTGCACTCATGTCACCTCTCCGGCCTCCTCGTCATTGAAAAGAATCGAACGACTCCGATCACAGTCATGCAAGCAACTCAGCCTAGACACCACAAGCGAAGCAAAAGGCATCAAGATTCAAGGGCGCATCATAGGCAAAGGAAGAAGAAACACACGAATCTCACTCGGGCATAACCTTGAACAGTTGGGGTGCACAAAAAAATGTGAGATTTCCGACTCAGTTGAGACTCAAACGCATTCGAAATTTACACATACAAAGAATAGACAAGCAGGATTGAGCTCGAGGTGTCATGGGCGTAACTCATGCGAAGCCGGACGGCCATGAGCTCCACCAATGAACCCAAGGAACAGGGAATGAACAAAAAACAGGGAGGGGATTGTCATGCGGCACTTTATCCCGGCAGGTGCGATGAACAACGGCAAACTTGATGGATAGGACTTCGTTGCGTTTTGCCCATGCGCCCCGAGCGAATCACCGAGGGAAATTACCCCGAAATCAAACCAGGCTCAAAAAACCGGCGAAACTTCGGGCAAGACCTACCAGCGAAGCGTTGGAGCTTTGTTGGCGCCGGTTGGCGCCGATCATCAGCCAGAACCCGTTCGGCCTTGGATCTCACTCGCCAACGCTCTCGGCCTCACTCTCTCCCTCAGATCTCTCTCGGTTCTCTCCCGGTTCTCTCTCGGTTACGTGGAACTCTCCGCGTACCCCGATTTAGGTTGGCGTGAGCAAGCATGCATAGCCCTTGCCACGCCGGCCTACCGTGGCGGGCCGATCATAGGACTGCTGCGGTCACGCTGCCATCCTCATGCCGCTAGCTCTTGTTCGGTCCGTCCTTTGCTTCAACTTCCGGCTTCTGTTTCGTTTCTATTTTTCCTCCCCCCATACATTCTGAAACGTTGATGGGAGCTGAATAGTCTTGTGCACCAGGCCGTGGGAAATGGGCCGGCCCGTGCGAAAATAGAAAAGGAAACATGGGCCGCGCACGATAAAAGAAAAACAGGGGGAAAACGAATGGGCCGATGAACCCGACCCGAAAATCTCTTTTTTTTGTGTGTCTTAATAGGCCCTATTAATGCAAATGTGTCTAATGTCTATATGCCATGCAATTTAATGAAAATATTTTTTTGTTTAGTTGTTAAAAATTAAACCCTAATAATAATAATTTTTTTATGCGATAAAATCCTAAATGATTGGGCAAAATTTAAATGTTAACAATAGGACGGCCAATGCTCGTGTCAAGACTTTCAAAGCCAAATTGGCCCAATGGACTCAATTGATAAATTCTCAAAAGGAATGGGATATGTTCACTAGAGTCCTAAAAACTTATCGCGAAATGCAATTAAGTCCTAAAACTTACAAAAAATGCAACCAAGTCCTAAAACTTGTTAAATTGGTTCAATCAAGTCCTAAAGTTAATAACGTCAATTTGTCTAATGGAAAATGCTGACGTAGCATTTTAAAATTAATTTCTCTCTCCTATGTGGCATTTATTATTATTATTTTATTCAAATCTTATATAAATTGAATTAAAAACTAAAAAAATCTAAAAATCACTTAAAACAACAAAACTCGAAAAAAAAAAAAAAACTAGGGTTAAGTTGGGAGTTGCACTGGGCCGCCCATCGATAGAAGGGGTCGCGGAGATCGCTTTAAAGGCCAACTGAGGTCGCTAGCCATACAGGTAAGGGTGGCTGGCCCGCCGCCTGTGTGTGAGGGCCTCACCCGGCCTCGAGGGCGCCCAAAACTGGTGATCTGGGACCTCGCCTAGTATCGGGCAAGGCTCACCGATCTTAGGCAAAGGCTAGGCGTCGCCCGATTTGGGTGCCCTCAACACGTGGATTTGGGCGGGCAATGGTTCTCCCCGGTGTGTGAGAGTTAGCATCACCTAGATTCAGGCGCCCTTGCTTCGGGGCGGGGCCGGTGAGGGCCAGTCACCCTCAACCAAGGTTGGTGACCTCAGTCGCCCCCTCTAGCGACCTCTGCCGACCCCCCTCCGGTGAAGTTACTTCTCTCTTCTTCTTTTTTCTGGTTTTGTTTTGTTTTTTTTTTAAATTTTTAGCCTTTTAATTTAATTTAAATAAGATTTGAATAAAAATATATATATGCCATATAGGAGAGAGGAATTCATTTTAAAATTCCATGTCAACATTTTCTGTTAGACAAATTAATAGGATTGAACAAATTTGACAAGTTTTAGGACCTAATTGCATTTTTGCAATAAATTTCAGGACTTTTGGTGAACATATCCCAGAGGGAATCGGCAAAAGTATAATAAGTTTTGGAATTTTTGGGCAATTTTCCCAACAATAAGCATTGATATATTAATGTATGGGCCCTAATAATCTGTTTCTCTAGGACTTGACCCAGCCCAAAACTATAGTGGGCCATGTGGGTAGAGCCATTGAGAGTCAACTGACTAAAGAGAGAAAAATTATTAAAACAGTCCTAAACCTATTGCAATTATGCAAATTCAGTCCTAAACCTTTTATTTTTGCCAATTCAGTCCTAAATATTTTGCATTTGTGCCAATTTAGTCAATCCGGCCAATTTTGGCCAATCAACTCTGACATTGATGCCAATCGACGTCAAACGTTTGACCGACACTGACATGTAATTTTTTTTCCCTTTCTCTTTTTTTTTTTTTTAAATTTCCTTCTTCACCTGGCCAGTCACTGGACCAACCATAGGCTAGGGTTGGCGAGGTGCTAGCGAGGTGACCTCAACCTTACCCCATGATGCAAGGTCAAGCCTAGCCATGGCCGAGGCGAGGCTCGACCTCACCCACGACGGACTCGCCCTCACTAGTGGCCGGGGTGGTGAGGCCACCTCATGAACCCCCTAACACCCTAGCCGATTTGGCGACCGGCCATGGTAAAAAAAAAAAAAAGAGAAAGGAAAAAAATAATTCGAAAAAAAAATACTAAAAATTTTCCACATCATCATCGGTCAAGCGCCCACCCTAGTTCGGGTCGGGCTAACATTGACTAGATGGACTGAATTGACACAAATGCAAAATGTTTAGGACTGAATTGGCAAAAAAAAAAAAGAAGGTTTAAGACCGAATTTGCACAATTGCAATAGGTTTATGATTGTTTTGGTAATTTTCCCGACTAAAGGGTGGAATCTATAGAGAGGCCGTTTGTAAATTTTTTTACTTTGACTGATTTTACCACAATATGACAATATTTCAATTCTTTTTGTGTATTTTTCCATCATATTTATGCAATTGTCTAAAAATTTCCTCTTTATAGGACAACACTATTTTCATCCCCATTTTGGCTAAGAGACTACTTTTTTTTTAGTTAACTTACTAAAATACGCTATCTCTCTTTAATAATTTTTTTCCATCAAGCTAATCAACAAAATTACCTTTATTTTATCATTTCTCTCATCAGCTTTACAATACAAATGCTCAATCACACTCGAAAAGATATCATCTTATCTTGCATCATGTTATCACTTTGCCTAGAGAAGGTTTGTTAATTATAATTTATGGTCTCATACTAAAAACTTTTCTCTAAAATAATCCGAGGTGAGTTAGAAAGAGAAAAGGATGTAACTAGATTTTCAACCCCATCCAGCAATTTAGATTAAAATGTAAAAATTCAATAGAAAGCATAAAATAAGCAATATTTAACTTTGAAAACCTACATGTTTATTAAGGGAAAAACGCCCACCAGGTTAAGATCAGCTAGATAATTAGATTGAATTTTAATTTTCAACTTTGAAATATAGTTTCGCTCCAACTATTTGATAAAAATAGGAAAATAATTGTGTGTTCATAAGTCGTCATAAATAAAAATTTCAAATCTTCTATGTAGCTTTTGTGATTAGATATATGAGACCATAAATTAAGATTAATAACATTTTCTAGGCAAAATAATAATAGTATGCAGGCTAATATAATATCTTTTCAAGTGCAATTGAGCATTTGTATTGTAAAACCGATGAGAGAGATGATAGAAATAAAAAACAGTTTGTTGGTTAGCCTTATGAAAAAAGAAAAATAAATTAAAGAGAGAGAGAGAGAGAGAGAGAGAGAGAGAGAGAGAGAGAGAGAGAGAGGTATTTTTGATTGAAAAAAAGGAATGTCTTAGCCAAAATGGGGGGTGGAAATAGCATCGCTCTTATTTTTATCCGTAAGATTTATAACTAAGGGTGAGCAAAAGGAATCCCTCAGACTAGACCAAATCGATTTGTTTTGGGCGGTTTGTGTGTGATTCGGATTTTGACCCAATTTGGGGTTTATAAACGCCTTGAATTTGTCGATTGTGCTTATAGTAAAATCTCATTTCGGGAACCGATCATTTCCGGTTATTATTTTAAACTAGAGATTTCGCTAGAATCGACTCGATCAAATTTTGCCGTTATTTAGATCCCGAACTTGGCGATCGATTTTCGGGAGTTTGGGACGAAATAAATTGAATGGTGTCAATATTAATGTAGTCGATCAAAGATTGTCGGGAATGAATGAAAAATGGGAGTTTTTGAGTAAGTTGAATTTGGACTAGTAGACCTCCCTCGTTAAAATTTGGTTTCATTAATTTGGCCTTTGTCCCTTTTTGTGTGCGAGGCTATTTTAGAATCGACGGGCAATTTTCGGTTTTGAATTTGGACCCTCGGTTTGCATTTAAAATAAGAATGAAGTTTAATTGTTTTTCGGAAATTTCTCTCTGTCTCTTTCTTTCTTTCTCTCCTCTCTCTCTCTCTCTCTCCGGTCACTTTCTTCCCTTGCGCACGTCTGTCCCTCCCCTTGTCAGACTCATCCACCTCTCTCTCTCTCTCTCTCTTCCTTTCTTTCCTCTTTCCTTTTCTTTTCTTTTCTTTTATTCCTCTATTCTTCTTCTCCTTCGTGGGTCTTCCCTTCCTCCCCGACGAGTTCTGCTTCTATTTTCCTCTGCTCGTCCAAGCCGTCACCGCCGATCGCCGCGTTGCTGGCCACTCGCCCGGTGCCGCCGCTCGCCCAGCCGCCGCGCCGCCACCACCATCCCAGCTTTTCCCCCCAAGCCGCCGTCGCCCCTTCTGCTCCGGCGACGACGCGTCTGCCTCCCCTGTTCTGGCTGGAGCCCACCGTCCCAGCTTGCCAGTTGCGCGCTCGCCCAGTTGGCGTCGCCGTCGACCGCTCATCCCAGACCGGAGCTGTCACCGTCGCCCCTCCTCTCTCTTTTCTTTCCCTGTTTTTCCCTCCTGACGCTTCCCTGTAACTGCCGCCCGGCGTCGCCTCGTCCAGCCTCCACGCCATCAGCGGTGTCACAGCCATGTCACTGCCGGAGCGCCCAGCCGGCTAACTGACCAGCTACCGCCCCCCAGCCGCCCCGTGCCCACGCCCGATTTTGAGCGAGCCGCGCCTAGCCGCCATCGTTCATTTTTGGGTATCGTTTCACGGCCCGCATCGTTTCACGTAACATCGTTTCACGCCTGATATCGCTTCACGTAACAATCGTTTTCACGCCTGCCACTTGTTCACGTAACATCGCTCACGCCCGCCATCGCTCACGTAACACCGCTCACGCCCGCATCGCTCATACAGCACCGTTCACGGCCCCCGAGCATCGTTCATCCGCCTCGCTTTTTTGAGTCCGTTTTGAAGTTTTTTTCTCCGAGCCAAAACCTAGTAAGTGATATCCTAATCCCTATTTAGTATAATGGGTATTATTTAGACATGCTTAGGGATTTATTTAGTGCAATTTAGTGATTAAATTAGAAATTTGATTAGTCGGTGAGAATACGACTAATGCGTGAATTATGTGGTGATTGGTAGATCAATTTATGACGATTATGTGGCTAGTGGTGGTGCATTGACTGATTGTGTTATGATGGCGTGTGGATGAAAATTGGTGTTCGTATGTGACCGTGCGGAATGTCGAAGTGTGATTGGGCGTGATTTAACCGGTGATGTGGATTGGAATGAACACCGATTGGGATTGGTAGGATGCTTTGATTTGGCAAACCGAGATGTTATGAGTGTGTGCCTTGAAATTGATTGGTGCGATTTGTGAGAATAGCGAAATTTTGCTGTGGTGCATGTGCATGTGAAAAAGCCCGGATCGATCGGAGGGGTCACAACCCGAGGCGAGGTTACGCTGGTGTGGCAATTGAGGCATGATTAGACCCCGAGGCGAGGTTACGCTGGTCATTGGAAAGGAAAAGTGTCCCGAGGGTTACGCGGGACCGAGCCCCCGCTTGATCCGAGGGTCGAGCCTCGAGGCGCAGCTGGCGCGCAAAGGTGAAAGGACTTGGGAGGTCATGGAAAGTTGTTCGACCACGATGCGATTCGAGTGTGACCGAAATTGATTGATTTAACTCGATTGATTGACCGATCGAAATGTTGAAATTGATTGGGTGCTATTGTGGCTGGCGTGTGAATGATTGTGGTATGTTATCGAATTATTATTATTATAATATATTTGACTGACGTGTAGAGCTGGCACGCGTTTGATGGCGAGGTAAATACTTTGAGGTGAATTCGGTGTATTGGGAATTAGATTGCATGTACTGCTTGTCTGGGTACGCATTGGCCTATATAGGGCTTAGGGTATTGCTTACTGAGACTCGTTCTCACGGTTATTATATAACCACTTTCAGATCCATGACCGTGAGTGATCAGGGGATGCTGCCAGAGTACCAGGGGATTGAAGGATAGACCAACTTACCCTGTCTTTTGAATACCCTTGTGTAGAGGGAGATAAGCTTGTCAACCACCGCCTTTTGAAAAGCGTGGTTTGAACTTATTAGCCCAGGTTATTATTTTGTAGTAGTGACTATTTTATTATGTTATGTAATTATTGTTTTGTTTTATCCCTTGGTCATATTTTTAATGTTTGGGTTGTATTATATGCTTCCGCTATGTAAATCATTCGGTCGGGCGACGCGTCCCGGGACGTCGCGTTAAATAATCGACCATGGACGGGATGTCGCGAGCTCAAGGGGTCCGGGGCGTGATAGTTTATGGGGGTACTGGTTCCAAGTTTCAATTTTTGGAACCAGTAATTTTCGATCCGCTTCCATGCGTGGAACCACCCACCCAGAACACCTGGACTGAACAGATTTTTTTTTTAAAATTTCTTACAAATCTGTAAAAACTAAACCTAATCCTTATTCATTCACAAACCCTCACGACTCAGCTGCTCGCTTCAAACCCTAGTCATCTGCTCTTTCATAGATCTTTAGGCCTCCAAGCCTTGATCGCTCGACCCTCCTGCCTGAGTCGCTTGCATCCCTCTCACTTTGTTTTTGGCCGATCGTGATGACCATAGTGTCTCATCGAAGTAAATATCCAATGCTCTTTTTTTTTTTGCTGTTCTTTGTATGTAATATTCGCATCTCATCGTCTTCGAACACGGATGAGGACAAGTTCGTGAGGGTTGTCCTTTTGGCCACCCAGACGTATGTCCCATCTGGGATGTTCTTGTACCATATGCCCACATAGTAATTGGTGTTATCTAGCATGAAGAACCCAAGCTCAAAGACTTCATTTGCAGAGACAAAGGTCTAGTCGCTAGTGATCGATTTGTTTGTAGAGATGATTACAAGTAAAGTGAAGCAGGAATGGAGACTTCATTTTTTGTCTGAGCCAGTCTGATTCTTGCATTTAATAAGCTAAAGCCATTAAAAACCAACACGATGTCCACAAATTTACTAGTGACTTAGACTAGAGCCACCGATACCATTTATCCACCTGGGAACTGATCCGTTTCCAAGACCAAATGGTATGATTTCTGGTTCCAAATCTGCAAACCGGTCGCTTTGTTTCGATTCCCAATTCCTAGATGGTTAAAGACTTGTTCGTAAAATTCTAAATACAAATGAACGTGTCAATGAATGTGTCGAATAAGTAAAATAATAATGAAAAGAGTATCGTCTCACATAGATTAATGATTAATAAACTAATTAATTATTAAAAATGGACTAATTATAAAATTTATTTAACAAATCAAAATAGAATTGAGAATAAATGAAAATTGACAATCTTAAAAAACAAAATTTTGGGACTAAAGGCAGTTAATCAATCAAATAAATATGTTAGAGTATTCGATTTCACCATAACCACTAGATATGAATTTCAAATTATTATGCCTACGAGAACAATATCAAACATGTGATAGCGAAATTTCCTAGTCTATTTACTATCATATCTATAGGTATAGCAAATCTATTCAGTTTATCAATCCATCATATCTCTATTTAAATTTAAATAAACATAAGTGCATAAAATATGCGAATATTCCGGGTTTACGATGAATTTTTGGATCACCTTATCACGAAAAGCCATACAAATAACATGATATACCTCTATCCATATTTAATTTGTCACGATCGACCTCCCGTTCTTTATCGACATGCAAAAAGGGGTCTCGCCTTGCAGTGCGTGCTAAGTCTAGGTTCGGGACTTAACTCGGGCTCTCTCAAGCCCATACCATATCGCGACTTAGAGTTTAAGTTTTTTAACCTGCAAGTTATTTATATCAAAAGTCGCCACTAATCGATTTAGAGTAGATCGATTAGAAACTCAAATAAGGTGATAGGAGAATCACCCTATTTCTATGAACCAGAGATTAAATGAGTTCGGAGACTTGATTATACTAGTTAAATAACTAATACCCTTTCATTACCTTTTTACCTTGTTCATTTTGAAAACGTTTAGCAGGTAATTTGGATTGATTTTATGATCTTTCTCCTAACATATGAGGTGATCAAGCGAGTATATAATCATAAATGATTAGCAGTAAAAATAGATATGCAGCCTAAGGTTCTAACTCTAACTAAGGCAAGCAACATTCAAAACACAACAATTTATGCAATTATTTTAATTAAAAAAAACATGCATAACAATAACACAATAGTAATAAAAATAACATGCAAAATACTACTTTGCATAACCCCATAGGCTTGTCTAATTTAACATGGCAATTTATGCAATTATAATAAATGCATAATAATACAACAATAAATTAAAACATTTAGATGTATCACATAATTTAGAGAAATTTTTAATTTTTTTTTTAAAATTTTAATAAAAGAAGTAAATACGGAAAAAAGAAAAAAAAAAATAAAATAATTTCTTTGAAATTTTAAATTTTTTAATATAATATAAAATTCTATTGGGTCGGATCATCAAATCCGTTATGCTCAAAGGCCGACCCGGTCAACGAACCCAACCCATTGCGTTGACCCGGCCGGATCTCCGATTCGAACCGGGTCGGGGTCAACCCTGGTGCGGATTGGATTGGGCCGGTTGGGGCCTAGTCCGATGGTTGTGGACAAATTAGGGCCAATTCGACCGGGTCAAACCGATCGAGATGGCTCGACTCGATCTGCAGACCGGTCCGACCGATCTACAAACCGGTCCAAATCGGTTCTCACGTGCTACAAGCACGCGCGAGAATGTCGACCCGGCGAGATCCCGTCTCACCCGGCTGACCCAAACCAAATCAAGCCCGATTTTCACCTTCCGGGACCCCTAAGAAGCTCCTTCAATCACTCTACTTGCCGCTTGACCACCCACCCGGTGGCGGCAAAAACAAACCTGTTTCATTGAGACATTTTAGCGAACACATGGCATACCACGGATAAAGAATAAGAGATTTCAATTGCAGTCGAGGCCTCGCCGTCCCGGGAGACCAGACTTACCTTCAGAGACTATATATGGGCTACGGGGAACGATGGTATGGGCCGAGATTCGCATTTAAAAAGCCGGCCGCGAGTCCAGACTGGACCGTATACAAAAAACAGAAAGCAAAATAGGACAATGGAGACCTAGGGGAGGCTCACCCCATCAACGGCACGCCTAGGGGTCTTTGGCTAATTTGGGGCAACGACGACGTTGCTGGTTCTCCTTCCCGCCCGGGCGTGACCTCAGACGCTCTAGACTCACACTCTTCTCTCTATCTCCCTGCTCTTCGCCCCCTATTTCCTCCTCTCCCGAAATCGGCCTCTCTCTCTCTCTCTCTCTCTCTCTCTCTCTCTCTCTCTCTCTCTCTCTCTCCGCTTATATAGTCGATTTACGACGGGCCCCCGCTTCATTACGATGTTGATGATGGCCTCAGACTGGCCTATTCTGGCCCCATGACTTTCATGGGCTATTTAGGCCAAAGGTGGGGGGGGGCTGAGGAAGAGCAGAGGAAGAAGGAGGAGAGATGGCCGGGTTTTCTGGAGAGGACGGGATTGGCCTTTATTGGCATGCTTCCTGGCTAACTTCTGGACCCGATGGAGACGGTGAGAGGCTGCTCCGGGCTGCTCATCGCTTCCGGCTAGATGCAAGGGGTGAACAGGGAGATAAAGAGATAGGTCAAGTGGGGGAGAGAGGAAGAGAATGGAGTGGGGCCGGGGGGGAGAGAGAAAGAAAAGAAGAAGGAGTCGGGCACGAGCTTCAAATTTTTGCGGGGGGCGTGAAAAGAAAAAGAAAAGTGGACTGGGCCCGCGGCGGGCTAAATAAGAAAAAAAAAAAAAAGGGCCGAGTCGACCCGGCCCAACTCGGTTTTTTTAAAATTTTCTAGTAGACCCTATTAATACAAATGTGCCTAATTTCTATATGCAATGCATTTAATAGAAATATTTTTTGTTTTAGAAATTAAAGAAAATTAACTCCTAAATTTTGTGCAATTAATTTTTGGACGAATTAAAATAGATGTCAACATAATTCATCCTTATATATTATAAGGAGCAATTGTATATTACCACTTCTTAGACTCAAACATGTACATTATATCATTCTAATGGTGGCCAATCACTTAAAGATATTAAGCACAATAATATATAACTCACATGAATGAAATCACTTATAAATCATAAAAAGCATGAAATTCATGCCATCATGGCCAGGCTACATCGTAGCCCTAACAAAAGAAAAATTAGAACAAAATAGAAGAAGAAATGAAAATATAAATTAAACCCAACATTTTGAATTAAAGAACAAGAATCATGTTACCACTTTTTGTCTTCTATTCAAAATACTTGAAAAACTCCCAAAACAATGAAAAAAGAACTATAATAAAAATTATGTGATTTATTTCCTTGCTTATTTTTTGCATAAAATTAGAGAATAAATCACAGAATTCTCGATTTGGCATCTACCTTCGAACTCTTCTCTAGGTGGGTCTTCCTTTCCTTATTTTTGCCATTTTTTCCTTATTTTCTCCATGTCTCATTATGCTGCATAAACAAGAAAAATTTGAGTAAATAAAATGAAATCCAAATATTTTCTCATAAATATTACATTATTTGTCACCTAAAATAGGTAAAATTTCTATTTTTATAGAGTTACCAAATCAGATTGTCGGGGAACCGATCACCCCTACTTGTTACCATTTAATCGGCTTGATGCACCTGTACATGCGCTTGATAGTGGGTATTACGTGTAAAGGAGTTTCATTCAACATTATTGGTGTTAGAGCAATTATATGGCAACATTTCAGGAGTTTAAATCATCATTGTTTATAGATATAAATTTTTAATTTATTTTCTATGAAAAAGTGAAAATGATATTATCTTTTCTTTTGGTAATTTTCCTTTAGCTTTGGTAACTTTTTATGACAAGAAATTCCATCTTATTTAGATGAACTCTGGATGCATAATTTAGGTAACTAATTTCATAGATCTCAAGTGGCCCAACTCTTTCATTTTATGATTTAATATCACAGAAAATCCCAAACTGGTACATATGTGATAATTTTATCCCAACTAATTTTTGATCACAAAAATTCCAAACTAGTATACTTGAGACAAATTTACCTTTAACTAAATTTTTGATTATCAAAAATTTCAAACTGATACATTTGTGATAATTTTACCTTAAACTAATTTTTTGACCATCAAAAATTCGAAAACGGTGCACTTGTGATAAATTTACTCTCCGTTAAATTGGATTAATATCACAAAAAATCACAAACTAGTAAATCTGTAACAAACAGAGGGGTAAAATCCTAAACTGGTATGCACATCAACTACCATGTGTCATCAAACTTAGCAA
>JAMXDD010000148.1:0-11045 GCA_024733475.1 Syzygium grande
CCCACTCTTGAAGCGATGCTTGGTGGCTCTTCGTGAGCAGTAGAGCCTAAGCGGGAGAATTGGCTAGTGTGATCCGGAGGAGAAGAGGAGGAGTGGGGCGTACGAGGTGCTAAGCCAGGCGGTGGTGGTGGCCGAGCAGTGCCGTGTGTGAGACTCCCTCGTGGCCCGTGGCTTGATGGCGTGAGGGAGAACAGCGGAGGAAGAGGTATAGGCTGCTTAGGGGAGGAACAAGGTGGCGTCAGCGGCACGGGCGGTGGCAGCGATCACGGGAGCCAGCCCGTGACTAGTAGGCTACACCCGGCCGAGATGCGTCTTGGCGTGGCGAGAGCCGTTGGCAGGCGGCAGGCATGATAGCCGAGTGAGGCTGAGTGGCCGGCGACCCTGCGGCTTAGCGGTAGTGGTGGCGGCAGGCTTGAGGAGTGAGGGTAATACGGGGCTGCTTAAACGTGTGTGTGGCCGGTGGCCGAGGCTTGGCTTCGTCTTGGCAGGAGGAAAGCGGTTAATATTGACACCGTCCAATTTATTTCGTCCTAAAACTCCCGAAAATCGACTGCCAAGTTCGGAGTCTAAATAACGGTCAAATTTGATTGAGTGCGATTCTAGTGAAATCTCTAATTTAAAATGATAACCGGAAGTGATCAGTTCCGGGACGAGATTTTACTATAAGCACACTGATAAATTACGCGTTTTATAAATCCCAAAAATGGGCCAAAATTCGGGATGTCACAACTGGTGATTGTGAAGAGCAGATTGCAGAAATAAAGAAAGGGCTGATGAAGTAGTTTGAAATGACTGATCTTGGACTAATGTCCTTTTTGGGAATGGAGGTGCAGCAGAAGAAAGGCGAGTTATTCATCTGTCATAGAAGATACCTAAGAGAGATCTTAAAGAGGTTTGAGATGGAGGAATGTAGAAGTGTGAATACTCCTATGAATCTAAAGGTGAAGCAGCAGAAGACTAAAGGAGCTGAGCCTGCTGATGAAGGTTTTTACAGAAGTTTAGTCGGTTGCTTGATGTATCTAACTGCAACAAGACCAGATATCCTGTATGCAGTAGGTATGCTTTCAAGATTCCTAAGTGTGCTGGTGAAGAACACTTGGTAGCTGCAAAAAGAGTGATTAGATACTTGAAAGGCACTCAGTCATTTGGTGTCAAGTTTACTAAAGTGGACAATTGCAGGTTGCAAGGCTTTGTTGACAGTGATTGGGCTGGTTCAATCGAGGATATGAGGAGTGCAAGTGGTTTTTGCTTTACTTTGGGATCTGGATGTTTCACTTGGAGCTCAAAGAAACAAGAAGTGGTAGCTCAGTCCACTGCAGAAGCTGAGTTTCTAGCAGCTACCGTAGCAGCCAATCATGCAATATGGCTGAGAAAGCTGATGCAGGATCTGGAAATGGAAGTTGAAGGACCAATCGAGATACTTGTGGACAACCAAGCTACACTAGCCATATCTCAAAACCCTGTCTTTCACGGGAGAACCAAGCATTTCAAGATCAAGTTCTACTATCTGAGGGAAGTGCAACAAGAAGGTGAAGTGAAGCTACTCTATTGCAAGATGTAAGATCGTGGTGATGTGTTTACTAAGCCACTGCAAGCAAGCAGACTTGAGTTACTGAAGAAGAAGGCTGAAATGTGTTCTGCTCCTTAAGCCAAAGAGGAGTAAAAATTACGAGAAGAGTACATAGCTCTTTTAAAAACAATGAAAACTGAATTGCATTAACTTAGTAACTGACAAAAACCACTACACCACTAACTAGCAACAAAATAGGAACTGAAAATAACAAACTCCTACTATCTTGTTGACTAAGTAAAATAAAAACAACTAGCTAACAGACCAGAACAAAAATGACTGAAAATGGTCCTTAAGACATAACCCACACTTGTCCCATATTAACCTCATAAGTTAAATTGAGGGATCAAAATGAGCTATATATATGTACCTCCGTTTATATATATCATAAGGTTAATTACAAAATCGGAAATTTTATCATCCATAAATAAAATGTACAACTTAAAACTCATCTAACCCAATAAGAATCAACTCAAAAACAAAACATTTGGCTAAGCTTAGACCCAAAATCGTACTCTCAAAAGCCCCCCGTTGATAAAGCTCTCATTTTACTTGCTCCTAACTGAGGAACTTAAAAAACACATAAGATGAATGGGATAAGTAATAACAGCTCAATGAGTAGAATATATAACTACTGCATATATATAAAGCAATACCAGAAACTCATAATCCAAATTTAAGATATGATATACATATCCAATCAATGGTCAAGTTTATTAATCAATCTCTATCAAAAACCACTTGAATGGATTCCATTGACCAGCCCATTGCTTAATATACTACCATGGTCATGATGCAACGCTTGATGACAAGGCAACCAAGATTCCCTCTAGGCAAGGTCTCGACCTATTATTAGCCGGTGACTCAGCCCATAAGGATATCCTAAAATTGGTATGCATTGTCGCGACCTCCCCGAAACGGCCCCGCCGCCTACGGGGTTTGGCGAATGGATTACTAGGTTAAACCTAGCTTGAGCTCTCCCAAACCCATACCAATTCGCGACTTAAATTTAAATAATTAACATGCAAATCGATTTCGTCTAGGAGTCGCCACTAATAGATTTTTGGTAGGTCGATTAGACATCTAAGCGAAGCACGGGAGAAGAACTTCACTTCTACGAACCAGAGATTCAACGGGTACCGGGGACTTGATTACACTAATCGATTAACTAGTGCCCTTTCGGTACCTAATCTTGTTCAATTCATCACCTAACGTGTTCTCGCTAATTGGGGATCTTGAAATTCCATTCATAACTAAACTAAAGGAAGCAACAATTAATATCTAAGCCTAGACATGCATACTCAACTACCTGCGAGGTTAAATTAAATGTGCAACTCAAAGTGTATGAACCGAGCGGCGTGGGATTAAACATAGCACTAAACATGCGAGAAGGGCAAGAAGACTAATTTCAAAATCCAAATAAAACTTCTGATTTTTTTTGAAATTTTTTTTTTAAAAAGTTTAAATTTTTTTTCGGAATTTCTGAAATCTTTTTTTTCGGAATTTTTAAAGTTTTTTGAGAATTTTTGAAAAGATTTTTTGAATTTTTTTTTTAAAAAAAAATTTTGAAAATTTTTTTTGAAAATTTTTTTTCGAAATAAAATAAATAAAATAATAAACTAAAGTTCGGGCTTTCCCTTTTTTTTAAAAAAAATATATTTTTATTTTTTTATATTAAAATAATAAAATATTAAAATAAAATAAAATGAGATAAAATAAAACAAAACAAAAATTGGATCCGGGTCGGATCTCCACATCCGACCCGGATTGGGATCGACCCGGAGACGCCGGCCCGGGTCATGACGAACCGGGCTCAATGTGTTGAGCCCGGTAAAATTTTTTTTAAGGAAAAGAAAGCCCAACCTATTAAGAAAAGGATTAAGACTACCTCAGCCCATGACCCCAAAATCTCGGCCCGATTGCGAAAGGCCCAATCCCCAGATACACCACAACCCGGCCTCTTAAGCGCTGTCTACACTGGTTCGCTCAGACGCCTCGACCCGCTCGGCAATCCGACTTCATGCCGCCGCGAAGCTCCGCGGCCGACGCCCGCTCTTTTGGCCCACCTCATGCCCTCCGTGAGGGCGGCGCTACTGTCACCTGTGTCACCACCGTAGGATCGGCGATCGACTCTGCCTTCCAAGTCCCGACGGAAGACCGGACGTCCGCTGATCGCTAAGTCCCGACACGGGACCGGGTCAGACATCGTGGCAAACCTACCGAGAACGGACATATACCTTAACGCAAGAGAAACGGCAACAAATCTCAGGAACAAACTTCGGCATAGTACAACGTATAGACAAGCAAGACCGAGTCCCGGGGTGTCACCAGCCGGAACTCGCGCGAGCCGGACGGCCGCGAGCTCCGGCCAGCGAGTCCCTTTGAAACAGAGCAGAAAAAGAAACAAAAGGACAGGGGAAGGGTGCCGTTGCGGCGTTCCTACCGGCTCGGGGCAGCAACCGGGCGACAGATCGGACTTTGTCCGGTAGTCCCGCGCGCCTCCGAGCGGAATCCTCGGGAAATCGACTCCGAATCAAAATTCTTAACGAAAACCAAACAAAACAAACCCACCTTAGGCACGACCGGGAGACGTGCAACGACAATCGGGCGCGACCGAGCTATGGGCAAGCTCGTCGCTCTCTTTCCCCTTCTCTCTCGGGTTGTTCTCTCGGATCTCTTTCTCGGTTCTCTCCCTCACTCTCTGTAGAACTCTCTCTCTCCCACTCTCTGTTTTCGCTCTCTCCGTGGGTCTCCCCCCCTCTCCTTTTCTCTTTCTTCTCCTCTCTGCATGCTCTTTTCTCTTCCTCTGCATCGCTGCGTTTTTTTCTCTCTGGCCTCTCCCCCTTTTTCTTCCTGCTTCGCCTCTCTCTTCTCTCTTTCTCCCCTCCCCTTTTCGCTCCTGCCCCCTCTGCTCTTTTCTGGACTTCTTCGCTGCTTTTTCCCTTCCCCAGGCGCAGGGCTAGAAAGGGAAGTGGGCCAGCGTTGACTAGTTCAATGCTGGCTTCTTCCTCTCTCTCTTTTTTTTTTTTAATAACTAATTTTTAAATTTTTTTTAAAATTTAATTTTTGAAAATGAACATGAAAAATATGCTCTAATAGGCCCTATTAATGCAAATGCACCTAAGAACTATATGCCATGCAGTTTTAATGAAAAATATTTTTGGTTTAGAGGTTAAAAATCAAATCCTAATTTTTATGCGATAAAACCCTAAATAATTGAGTAAAATTTGGATGTCAACAGCTGCCCCTCTTTGAAGGGGAGTTCGAAGAAATTCCATTCAAAGATAAGAGACACTTAAATTTTGCTCACAGATGGCATGGGGAGATGTATGAGAGATGATTTTTTTTTTTTTTAAGAAATAAGCTCTGGGCTACGAAAGCTTGCCAGGTCGATAAGGGGCTCCGGGCTGTAAAAGCTCGCCGAGCAAGGAAAGAGGAAAACTCTGGGCTGCGAAAGCTCGCCAGGTCGATGAAGCGCTTCGGGCTACAAAAGCTCACCGGGCAAGGAAAAAGAAAGACTTTGGATTGAAATTTAGGGGCTAAGACCCTGTAAACGTCGAAAGTTCCACCTAGGGATTAAAACCCTATGAGCAGATAAGATCCCGCCTAGGGACTAAAACCCTATGAACGGGAAAAGGAATAAAACCCAGAAGGAACGCCTAGGGACTAAAACCCTATGAACGCCAAAAATTCCGCCTAGGGGCTAAAACCCTATTGAACGGCAAATTGCACTCAAGATTTTGAGATACCTAATGTTTTTCACTTAGGATTTTAAAATGCTTAAGATTTCCACTTAGGATTTTAAACTGCACTCAAGATTTTCAGGGTTTTAAGGAAAGACCCGGAACTTTTTGAAATCGGGGTTTAAGGAAAGACTCGGAACCTTTTGAAAAGCATGATTTAAGGTTGGACCACAAACCTTTTGAAAGAGTGGTTTAAGGTTGGACCACAAACCTTTTTGAAAAGCGTGGTTTAAGGTTGGACCACAAACCTTTGAAAGCGTGGTTTAAGGTTGGACCACAAACCTTTTGAAAGAGTGGTTTAAGGTTGGACTACAAACCTTTGAAAGAGTGGTTTAAGGTTGGACCACAAACCTTTGAAGCGTGGTTTGAGGTTGGCCCACAAACCTTTGAAGCGTGGTTTGAGGTTGGACCACAAACCTTTAATGCGTGGTTTGAGGTTGGACCACAAACCTTTGAAGCGTGGTTTGAGGTTGGACCACAAACCTTTGGATGCGTGGTTTAAGGTTGGACCACAAACCTTTGGAAGACCCCTAGGTGTACGTACCTGTAAGTCAGATTGGATTGCTTAAAGGCCCTCTGTCAGCGAGACTTGAGAAGACTCAGACACTTAGGGGTCCCTGTCCGAGGATTTGGTAGATCGTCTATTGTGTCCTTCTCAGGGGGTTTCAGGAATTCATGAATGCTTGGATGTATCTCAACACTTCCGAGGCCAGCTTGAAGTTTGGTGTTTGAGGAAACGTCACTTGTCTTATAGGATTAGTAATAACAGGTACGTCTTATAACAAGTGCTCTAGTAGCGAATATGTACCAGGCAAGATAACATCACAATAGGTCATATCGGGATGGTATCATCAATGAAAAAGCATTGATTGCACGAGCAATTTAGAATAGACTCAATTGTCTGGAAAGCATTCAATATCCTTCAGTATTGCAAAATTGCCTTAATGCATGAAGGGCATCATTAATCATCAAATTCCCTTAGGAGAAAGTCTTTTATCAAAGTGATGTTAACTTCCGAAGAGAGCCTATTAAGCATGACAAACAAGAATTCCTTAGTCTGAAAGGACTTCTCACATACTCTTAAAAAGGCTGTTTGATCCCATCCATTGATGTGGGAAATAAACATGATCTCTCTATATACCTCACACTACTAGTGTCGAAGGTTTTGAGAATCATTCGCAATAAGTACACGTTGACCAATCCAAGAGGTGTTTTAAAGGGTCGCAATGAAGGTTTGGTCACGGTTTTAACAATAGATGAGCATTATTGGCTAAGGAATAAAAAAATTATCAATCAGCATCAAGTTTACAAGTCAAGAAACCATAAGATGAGATAAAATAACTTTGCCCCAACTTCTTCAAGCGGTAGCTTCTTTGGACATCCAAATTTCTACTTAAACCATCCCAATCAGAAGAGACTTTGGAGAAGGTTGTAACATTGGTTTGGGTAAAGGCTCGAAAGGCTCAGAAATTCACAAAGGGGTTTAAGAGTTAGTGATTATCGTGGCATCATTACCATATCATCCAATTTTTTCGAAGGCATTCAAAATTTGAAATTCAGTTTGTCTCGAAAGTCCATTGACTAATCCTTTCAACACAAGAGCTTCGCTCCTTTCTCTAATGGCTGTTGTATTTGTAATGATTTTTTTTTTTTTGCCAACATTTTTCTTTTGACATCTTTTTTTCACATGAGAGCTTTTCTCTTGATGCAGCCCTTTTTTTTTTTACAACGGGCATTGGCCTTGCTTTTACCAGGCACACTGCTTTTTCATGTCCCCTAGTTTTCATTTGACTTTTGCTCATTTGAATCTTTTGAGCTCCTAGGACTTTCGAGAGATTTTTTTTTACTTATTGTGACATAAGCACCAATTGCCATGGTAAATCATGTGCCTTTCCCCAAGGTGGGAAGACAATCACCATTCGGGCTTTAGAAATGAATATTCAGGCTCAACTTGGCTAAGCAAATGGTATGAGTGTTTGGATAGAGAAATGAATGCTCTTCTTCATTTTTGGATGTTTCAAGCTTCCATAAGGACTCACCTGAAGTTACCATAAAAAGATTAATGCAAGTAAGGGTAAAGAAGCCTTTCTCGTCTTTTCCTCCAAAGCATGTCAACCAAAACCTCCAAATTTGCCCCGTTGTAGGGTAGTTCTTGATAGGGGTATTTTGTACAAATCATCCATATGTAAAGGCTCAAATGGGCTTTACTATGGTCACCTGTAATGTGTAGGGTAGAGGAAAGAAATGCCTCTTTTCACTTTGATCTATGTACTACTCGCAAATGAATCTCTTGCTCTTAAACAACACTAATTTTCTCTTCCACTCAACTCTCAAAGTGTTTATGGAACGTGTTTGGAAATGGCTTGCCTTTCCTCATTCTAAATATTTCTCACTTGGCATTATTAACATCTCCCTTTCATTTTGTTGAGATCATCACGAATCGATTAATCTCCATAGGGAATTTTGAGTCAAAATGAATGATCCGTTAAGCACAAAGACAATTTTTTAATAAGGATGACATTCAAAATTTTTGTGAAGAGCTTACTTTTTCAGTCTCCACTTTAGTGCTTGTTTTTCTCAAAACCATCAAAGACTTTTTCTTTGTGATGAAAATTATCCATTTGATTTCCATTTGGATTTTGGGAGCAGGGTACTTACCTGCGTTATGGTGGCTTGGTAAACCTATAAAGAATAAAAAGAATGTGTTAGTTAAAGACCCTTTAAGGATTGAAAAATTGGGAACGATACAACATTACCCCTCGTTTGCATTTGTCCTTCAAGTTTTTGATGCTTCCTATCAAAGAAAAAAAAGAATCGTATCAAAAATTGTATTAAGATGGACAACTGGAAACGATACGATTTACCCTTCATTTGAATTTGCCTTCTTGGGTGTTTGGCAACTCCCTTAATTTGAATTTGCTTCCTTGTATGTTTGGCAACTCCCTTCATCCGCTTTCCTCCACCTTGGCCTTTCCAATGCCATCGAATTCACTAAGTCCCAGTGAACGTTAGAGATTGAAGGAGAGGGATACTCCCTGCTTCGACGTTTGAGGGCATTGCTTCATGGATGCTTTCCCCGATACATTCCTCTATTCACAGGCTTGGTTATACTAAAGCTATTTGCCCTAGCCAGATGACACTTGCCCCAGCTAGATGCTTTCTCTTCAGGAGACTTCAGTATGTTCAATACTCCTTCATGCCTTCTTACAGACACTTGTTTAATCTTCATGGTCCTTTGCTTGGGTCTTCACTTTTGATCATCTTGACTATTCGTGCCCCTGACTATTTTCACATGTCCTTAGTTTGATGGACAAAAGTTCTTCAAATGCAGTATTTTGCCCCATCATGACGCAACCTTTCATTTGTCACAATGGGATGGACAGTTTGGCCTCGTCATGTCTTTCTAGCTGGAAGCATTATTGCTATGGTCAAACACATTCTTTATTTTGTGTTGAACTAGTCGACTCCATTTTATTATACTTCATAGGCAATGGTTACCCTTTGGGTGACTTGCCTCATTCGTCATCTGCAGAAATGAGATAAAACATGTTATTCTCATTCTCAATTGAACTGAATTTAGGAACTGCATACACCATTTCATGACGAAGTTGATAATTTTGTCTCTGATGCTTCCTTGGCGGGGATGAGGGGAAGTTCATCGCGCTCCATGCTGAATCAAATGTTTTCCCATGCGTCATTAGTGGGGACGTTGGCTTCTTGATCACATGCACTTCGTGTCTTAGTCAGATAAAAAGAAAAGGAAGTATCATTTCTATATTAAAGTGAATGAACTTTGAGAACAAAATACACCCTTTTTCACTAAATTGGACGGCTTTGACATTCTATGCCCCCAGTTTATGTCTTTATTACGCATCTCTTGGTGCTCCAATTGGTCTGTCGTGCGATCCTCATCTTCATCCTCCGCGGATACAATGGTGCCCCTCTTACTCTTATTTGAGAGTCAGCTATTCTTGAATCATCCTTTTGTTAAGTGGGTGATCATCTTGACATCGTTATTTTGTTTCGATTTGCGCGTGCCTCGTAAATCATCTTTTGTACAAGTGAGTACACAAGTGGAGACTCCCTATTTTGAGGGACTCGGTGGCACATTTTCAACTTGTTCCCAAGCGGCCTTCACCCTTCGACCCTTTACCTATTTTGACAAAAATGAATGAACAAGTTAATTGTTGTACAAGAAGTTCTAATTGGAACGATTACAGATTTACCATCTCACGGTGTCATTTTGCAAATTTTCCTGCGAAATTAGTCAAGTGAAGAGATACAAGTTTATACGAGTCTTTTTTTTTTAACTCATTTTCAAAATTTTTAAAGGTAAGGCATAAAAGCCTAACTCGATGACTCAATTGGAAATATTGTAATTACTTTCAAAGGACAATGATCTAAATTAGAACCTCGTTACTCAAAAACGTGAGTGGCGTGATTTACAAAAATATCGATTGGGTTCACAATTAAAACCCAAATCGGAAAACATTGGTTCCCAAGGATAACGTTTGAAAAACTCTTGAATAGAGGAGTGCAAACAAACGATCCCCGTTCTAACTGTAAAGTATACTTCCTTGGATGATTAAGCAAGAGAATTCCAAGAGATGATTGTTACGCATAACCTGCGAAAGGAAGATAATGTTAGTATGTGAATGAAAAAGTGATCTTTCACTGATGCCGCCTCTTATGACGAAAGCGAGGCAACAATACATGCCCCCATTATTCCTATTTGTGGGCATTTAGTATTTCGCCAAGATTTCATCGTAAGTGGAGACGTCATTAAAAGATCAAATCGCGGCTATCAATCGAGCGCTCTTTTATTCCAAAAGTTTCATCGCAAAATGCGGCATCAATTTCGAAAGACTGATTTGTGATTTTACCCTTGCAAAAATGAGGTGATCCCTATTTAAAAAATTAATACACAAAAGTGATTTGAATTTAGATTTCCGAAATGTGAACAAAAAAAGAATTTTATTGAAAATGTGATTTCAATTTTATGCCCCAAGATGCAATCTTGACTTGAAAGAATTTCTGCACAAAAAAATGTGATTTTAAGCCTACCATTGAAAATTTAGACAAAACCATTTGTTTTGTGGGGCCAAATCAAAGGTATTTTGAAATTTATGCTCAAGGTTTACAGTCAAGGGCTAAATCAAAGTTATTTTAAAAAATGAAAATTTTAATTCAAAGTGAGCTAGTAAAGAAAGAAACCATACTTACAGTGGATGACGAACTTTCAATCACATAAACATGCGAATGTAACGTGTGGCTCGATTTCTATTCTAAACGGCTTGACAAATTGAAGCTACGAGGGTGGGATGACTAGTCGCAGCCTCGCGTACCAAGTCAAGTCCTCACGACTCCGGCTCAGTCAGGAATGATACCTCGATGCGACGCGGCCTCGCGAGCAAAGGTAAACATTCTCGACACCAAGAAGGAAACTTTCGGGATTGAGTCGGGCAACCTCTACTACGCGGCCTCGCGGTCGAAGTCGTATCCAACTCAATACCATCCTAAACATTCCTAGTACAGCCCGGGTCCGACAGCGGGTTGTGTGTGCCATAGTGTAGTGCTAACGCAATAAAGACATACATAACAATTCATATGTAATCACCACTTCAAAAAGTAAAACAAATATTCATTCTAAAACCCCAAACCTGCGAAACAAGGGGTTAACAATCATTCATTCAACTGCAAGAACATTCACATTAAGGACATAATTGAACAAG
>JAMXDD010000149.1:0-10748 GCA_024733475.1 Syzygium grande
AAAATGCATAAAATATCTCATTTGAAAGCTTGGAATGTGTACTTTAAATCACCAGAAGACACCAAGTTCAAATTCCAACTTTCTCGTATAGAAAATGCTAAATCTTTAAAATCTGACAAAACCGAACAGTTTTGCACTGTTCACGAAATCGGACTTGAAATCATAGTAAATGAACTCCGAAAATTCTCAAATTCGGATATGTCATAAAAAGACCTTAATAAACATTTTTTGTGAAGAACACAAAATCTAATTCTCTCTGTAAACACCATTTTCAGTCACTCAAAACCAGACTAAAAACAGTTCACTGGAACAGAATATTTGCTTCTCAAAATAAGCTCTGTCCAGAATTCAAATTATCTTAGAAAATTCCAAAATTTACACACGTTATAGAAAAGGAAGTTCTCAACAACTTTCATGAAGGAAACTTTTCTAAACTCGGCCCAGAAAAACTTGTAGAAAATCAAGACGGTGTAAACATCACCGAAATACCCATTCCGGGCAGTTTTATATGGTCCAAAAATCAAGCCATCGTACCACTCATATCAACTCCAAAAATTCTGAAATGAAATCACATAAAACTTCAAAATGTTTGGAACAACTTTCCAGAAGAAAGTGTTTAGAAATTCGGATCATAAAAATCTCTCCAAAAATAACAAAACAAAAGGGTACAAATGATCCGAAACTAGGTTTTCCAAAACAAGATAAAACAATTTGGTTTCGATTGGAAAACCGTCAAACTTAAACCATAGCCATTTCAGGGACCGAAATTGAGGATATTACAATTTATCTGCGGCTTCCCAGGCCCAAAAATCGGGATGTGACAGGTCACTAATTGTTTTTGTAGTTTTTGAGGCTAATTAGCCTAATTGCATGCCGAATTGACTTGGTGCTTGTATCGACACCTAAATTGTGGCTATTTGTTTCGTCGGTTTGTTACTTCGTCGAAAAATCTTTCACCGAACGCTGTGTTTTGGATTTTATTAGAGGAAACTAGGGTCTTGAGTCAAGTTTGGACAGAGAATGTCAAATGCATTTATTAATCCCAATGCAGATCTTACACCCTGACTCGATATGATGTTGAACTCGACAATACTAACCATGAAACGACAACTTGCAAATGTTGAAATTAAGCTATGTTGGAATTTAATCGACGACACAATTTCAAAGTACATCAAAATTTAATCAATGACGTAATTTGAACGAGTACGGCTGGAATCTAATCAACAGCTATTCTCCAAACACAGCGCCGGAATTTAATCTATGACACTGAGCTAGTGGCTCAACACTGGAATTTAATCAACAATGCTGAACCTGATAAAGACTCTCGTCGGAATTGAATCAACGACACAGAATCTGAAGATTATGACTAATATTATGACTAATGTGCTTTAAAAATAAAGGCTAAATAAAGGATGTATTGTGTTGTTGAAGAAGGGTCCCTTCTACGTTGGAAGTCTCTGAGTATTTATAGAGCAGCTTGACAACTGTTCCTTGAAAGTTGTTTTCCACTTCCTTACGTTTTGTGCTTCAACTGTTTCCTAACTTGTTAGTATTGCTTACGCTCCTTGGGCATCACGTAATAGCTAATTTTCTTCCACATGTCATTCTATTTCTTGTTATCCTTGATGCCCACGGTCGTGTCTTTACCTTTTGACATGTGTAAATGAATTTTTCACCACGTATTTCCACGATTTTGCATAAAACTCGCGATTCTGAACTTTGTCGACGTCACGTGCAAAGCTCATGATCTGAGACTCGTTGACGTTACGTGCAAGGCTTAGATTTATCGACATCACGTGCAAAGCTCATGATTTTAAACTTGTCGACACCTTTATGACGTGTCCTATCGACAACTGCCTCTGGCCCTGACTTACGGCCTTTCTCATATTTTTGCCATGTGGGCCGTATTTTATATCTTTTATAACTTGTGGATGGCCATTCCCACCAAGGGTAATTTTGGGTGTCAACATATGCCCCCTTTTAAAATGAATAAATTTGAATTTGTTTCTTTTAAATGCGTACCTTTTCTGTGTACGAATCCCTAGGCGATGATCGTGCCTTTCTATCCTTTGACGTCCTTTCGAGCAGTCTGTATGAATTCCTCATCCAATACCCGTTAGACACATCTCCTCGTATCTTCCCCGAAAAGTTTTGGCTTTTCCAATCGTCTTCTCCATCTTTTATTCTTGTAAAACCTTGTTTCACCGTCGCGTCTTCTTCTTTCAACTCTAAAAATCCTTTCTTGAACCTTTTCGATCTCTTCTCATGGCGTCCAAAAAGTCCGAATATTCATCCAGCGATTACATCGCAGCTTTTGATAAATTTAAAGACAATCCGCATACTAGTAATTGCTTCTTTCATTTACTGAAAGCCGTCGATGGTGAATACAACTGTTTCTCTCTAGGTCCTAGTTTCATGGACCATCTCAATATACCTATGAATCTTCAATTCCACTTCCCGTATAAACACAGTGAGATCTTGGCACAATAACATTCTTCTATTACGGATGTGTGGTCACTGGGTCTTCTCAATTTCAAAGTTTCCCTTCTTACAAAGAGGATTTTCACAAATGGTTTATTCGGCTAAAGGCTGACCAAGAAACTCAACTTTTATGGATAGCTGCTGGAATCGACATCGCTCTTGAGGTCAGTATGTCATCTTATGACCTAGAACGCGGGTTATTGGGCTCCGCCATCACTTTCTGGTCCTCTTCCAGCAACTGTTTCTTTTTCTCTTGGGGCCACATGTCTATCACTATGCTTGATGTCTTTGCCATAGCGGGCTTTGAATTGATTGGTCATGCCGTCGAGGATTTGCCCGTACTGTCCACTCCTTTCATCTTTGAGGACGTTTTAGCATATAGCAATTTCTTGTCCTAATTTTACCGAGCTTCGAGTCCTATTACTCAAGGTGAGCATCTCTATTTCTTGCTTTTTTGGCTATCAAAATATGTGTTCTACAGTCCTGCGCTTAATGTTTGCAAGGACTATTTGCAAATTGCCGCGGCCTTAGCCACAGGACAACGTCTTGCCTTGGCCCCTCTTGTTCTTGCAGTTTTGTATAGAGGCTTTACCCATGCCTCTCGAGCAATGAAGTTTGGGGATTCTGGAACCATTTCTAGTGCTTTTTGGATACTTCAAGCATGGATGGCTTTGTATTTCCCCTAGTTCATCGACGTTGGCAAACATTAACTTATCGTACTCCTTGGCCAAGTCATTCTGAAGTTTGACTCGTAAGGACTGAATCGTAATTTTCACAGGGAGGACTACTTCTTGTCCATAAGTAAGCATATATGGGCTAGTTCCGGTAGTAGTCTTTTTAGATGTTCCATAAGCCCATAATATAGTCGATAAAAACACATCCCACTCTATGGAATTATCCTCCAGATGTCGTTTAATTAATGTAATGATAGCTTTCTTGGAGGCTTCAGCTTGACTATTGGCTTGGGCATAATAAGGAGTTGAATTAATTATTTTAATGCCTCTAGACTTGGCGAAACTACTCACCTCCTGCCCAGTAAAAACCGTGCCTTGGTCCATAGTTATAGATTCTGGAATGCCAAACCGATGAATAATACTCTCCTCGATGAACTCCTTCACTGTTTTTTGCGTTACACTCTTATACGAGGTTGCTTCAACCCATTTGGTGAAATAATCGGTAGCTACCAGAATAAAGTTATCTTTTCTTAACGAAGGGGGTTAGATTTTTGCTATTATATTCATAGTCCAGCCCCTAAACGGCCAAGGTTTAATAGTGGGTTTCATTACGGCTGCAAGAACATGCTAAATGGGTCCATACCTTTGGCAGGCTTCATACCCCTTTGCATAACTTGTGCAGTCTCGAGTAATAGTCGGCCAAAAATAACCATGTCGACGGAGTAACCACTTCATTTTTATCCCTGACTGATGGGCTCCACATATGCCTTCATGAACCTCAGCCATTGCTATCACATATTCTTGTCGTCCCAAGCACTTGAGCAATAACCCATCCAAGTCTTACGATATAACTCATCCCCAATCATTAAATAATTGAAGGCTTTTCTTTTGAAATTTTTATAAGTAGAAACTGGGTTATTGAGATATTCTATAAATGGGGCTCTCCAATCTTGGACTACCATTTTGTCGATAGTCGTGTCGTCGATAAGAATTTCTATCGACTGTGTAAACATGACTCTATTGTCCCACGATGGTAGGACCTTGGTCTGAGTAATCATATGGTCGACAAGCTTTTTTGATATTTTATATTCTGAAGCCATTTGTGCTAGATCATTGGCCTCCGTGTTATGCTCTCTTTTAATATGGACTAAGTCAAAATTGTCAAAGTGATTTAGGAGCTCTGGCCAGTGAATAATAAGATATAATATTCTCGCTAAGACACTGGTACTTCCCAGATAATTGCTTTATCACCAATTGAGAATCTCCTATAACTTTGATGAAACGTATTTTCATGTTGGCCAATATATTTAAGCAAACAATTAAGATTTTATATTTGGCCTGATTATTGGAGCATTCAAAATTCATTTTGAACATAAGTTTCGTTTTTTGTCCATGAGGGGAAATTATCATGTTCTCAACCCCAGCAGATCCGAGGGTACTGGATCCATCGAAGTAGAGCTTCTATGGGACCACGTGAACGTATCCCTCACAACTTTCATTTCGAGCTCCAGGGTATTCCGTAATAAAGTCTGCTATGGCTTGTCCTTTTATTGCTTTAAGTGGCATATATACCAGATTTATTTCGGTCAGAGCAAATGCCCACTTAGCAATTCAGCTTTTAACAAATAGTCCGACTCAACATGTACTTAATCACGTCTGTTTTACATATCACATGTACCGTAGTCGGCAGCATTTAATGACGTAATTTTGTACATGCATAAAACAATGATAAGCATAGCTTCTCAATCGCAGTGTATCTTATTTCAGGTTCATTCAACATCTGACTCAAATAATACACCACTTGCTCTTTGCCTTCACCATTCTCTTGCGCTAGCATACATCCAATGGTAGTATCCGTAGAGGCCAGGTACAATTTCAATAGTTGACCTGCTCTTGGCAGCATCAAGACTGGCGGATTAACCAAATACCATTTAACTTGATCAAAAGCATGTTGATGTTTGTCTTTCCATACAAACTCTTCATGACTTTTCAACTTCAATAATGGGGAAAATGCCTCAATTTTTACTGACAGGTTAGCGATGAATCGACACAAAAAATTTATCTTCCCTAAAATCATTTGAAGTTGCTTTTTGGTCGCGGGTGGTGGCTGTTCTAATATAGCCTTAGCTTTATTCTTGTCGATTTCAATCTCTCTTTGATTAACCAGGAACCCTAAGAAGTTGCCAGCCTTTACTCCAAAAGCACATTTTAATGGATTCATTTTTAGGTCGAATTTTTGCATCCTAATAAAAGCTTGCTCTAAATAGTTTAAATGACATACCTGGTCTGATTTGACAATGATGTCATCGATGTAGATTTCCATAAATTCTTCGATCATGTCATGAAAAACAAAATTCATGGCCCTTTGATAAGTTGCCCCTACATTCTTTAATCCAAATGGCATGACGAGCCATTCAAAAGTACCAATAGCCCCAGGGCACCTGAACACAGTTTTATGGACGTTCTCTTTAGCAATGAATATTTGATTATAGCCTGAATGACCATCCATTAATGACATAATTTCATTTCCAGAAACTAAATCAACTAGCATATCTGCCATGGCATCTAATACTCATCCTTAAGGGTAGCTGCATTTAAGTTTCTGAAATCAATGTAGACACGCAACTTCCCATTCTTTTTCTTTATAGGGACTATGTTAGACAACCACTCCATGTACCATACTATCCTAATAAAACCTGCTGCCAGCAATCGCTCGACTTCCTCTTTTACTTTAAGGATTACTTTCGGGGCGAATCGTCTGGGCAGCTACTTATGAGGCCTGAACCCCTTTTTTATAGGTAGTTAGTGTTCAACGACATCTCTATTTAATCCTGGCATTTCTTTATAATCCAAGCGAAACAATCCTTATACTTCTTCAAGAGTCTTGTCAACTGAGCTTTGAAGTTGTTATTGATCAATGAACTTATATAAATAAGACGGTGTTCGTTACCTAGTCCAAGGTTGACTTCTTGTAACGGGTTTTGAGCTTCAATTGATTTTTCACTTTTTTTTATGGGTGACTCTTCAAATTCAAGGATTCCGTCAATAACTTCTGCGGATTACTCTTCAAGTTCGGCCCGATAGGCCAAGTACCTTTTAGTGAGGTCTTTTGACAACATAAGGTTCTCCATAGACAATCTCATTTAATTGTGCTGCCAGTTGACTCTTTAGGACCTATTCAACGATCCCTTTTTCGAAACGGCAGAACGCAATACTATTGGGGTCAACGAGAGGTGGCTTGCTGATTGATATACAGTCTTCCAGTGCTAATTAACGAATTGGAGATGCATGTGCATATGTTACCTGAGATTTGGTGTTTTCTTTGACGTAGTCTACCTTATCCCCATTCCAAAATGCTAGCATCTGATGGAAGGTTGATGGTACACATTGATTACCATAGATCCAATCTCGACCCAATAGTAGATTATAAGATCCATCTACATCAACCACGCAAAAGGACGTTCTGGAAATTTTGGTACCCACGGTAAGTCGGCTATGAAAATACCTTTAACGTCAGAGATTTCTCCCGTAAAGTCAGACAATTGAATGTTCGACGGAATAATTTCTTCATCACACCTTCCCAGTTTCTTGTAGAAACGATATAGGATGAGGTTCAGTGTAGATCCCCCGTCTACCAATACTCTAGACACCGGTCGGCTATTAACTTTTGCGTTGATATTTAGAGCCCTTGAATGATTTGAGCCCTTGGGTGGAGGTTTTTCAAATTCCACTACCTCCTCAATGTCAAATTGGAATTCTGCTTTTTCTTTTTCTTCCGGTGTACCCTCTGCCAGATGATTTGATTCCATCGTTATTACTCGAAGGTTCGATGGAAGACATACTCGAACCACACAAGAACTCAACGATGAGATTGGTCTTGACAATTATTGTGGTTCGTGCTGCACAGACTCAATATCTTGTTTTGGTGAAGATTGCTGAGGTCGACAAGATGTCGACGCTTGAATTCTTGATTTTCGTTTCCAAACTAAATTCCCACGCTTAGGACTTTTCGGCCTGGCTTTTTGCTCACCAATCAAGACTGGTTTCACCTGCTTGATGTGAACTTGATTACTCGTTATTGGAGCTGATATTCTTTTCTTTTCTGCAACATTCTCCTTTTTTGAGTCCGCGTTAGGTTTGAACTGTGATTTCGAGTTTGATTGGCCTCATACCATTGACCTACAAGTGGGTCTCTTGGCACCTTCAGAGTTCGTCGGTATGGTGGATGAGAGTCTGTGTGAAGATCTTCCCGATCAGGGAAATCAGGATCCCATCCACTTGGGTTGATCTTCGCATTGTATAAAGGTGATTGAGCATTACTTACGTAATAATCATATTTACCACTGGGCTCTCCCAATGTACCAATAGTCGGATCACCTTCTTTATACCTTTGCTTAAATGACTTAATAGCCTTAGTATGGCCTCAACGACCTCTATGATGACTAGCAACCTTAGAAGGTGTTTGTCCCTCATACGAATCAATATGTGCCAAATCACGAAATTCGTCGACAATCTTACTAGGCGGACGTCTTTGACTTTTGGAGTAATGTTTCTCTTGTTCTGAAAATCGTTCACACTTTTCGTAAAAATGACGTGGCTGATGCCCCCTTGTCTTTGTTTTTAATGACACCATCCCTGCCATTACGGAAAAAGGGTCGACATCAACTTCCATTGGGGACTTGCCTTTACGTTTAGAGAATTTTATCTTCCCTTGTCTAATGGCTTCCTAGAAGTTTCTTTTAAATACGAGGCAGTCATTAGTGGCATGGCTCCATGAATGATGTCACTTACAATGCTTCTTTCCCGCTAATTCCTCTTTAGTGGGTAAAACTTAACCCTCCGTCAGCCTGATTTGTTCATCAGCTAATAATAAGTCAAATATTTCCTCTGTCTTGTTGATATCGAAAGAATAAAAAATGGGTTCTTTAGCCTTTGACACGAGGCTAGATTTTTCTCTAACTCTTGCTGGTTTTAGAGCTTTGCAGATTTACGGCTTATCAATCACCATTTTTGCGAGAGCCATATCTGCTATATCTATTGATTCGGCTTTATCCTCGCTCTCATCAACATCGACCCAATGACCTTCACCCCGTTGACCATACCTTTTGTCTTTTTCCTAGAGGAGACTTTCATGCTTGGTAGCTATGTTTGATAACTGGAACAGATCCGAATATGGTTGTCCAACCATTCTCTCTCAGATTTCAAACTTTAATCCATTAAAAGCGAGGTTCGCAAAAGTCGTTTCAGGTAAAGGGACTAAACACTTATTCTTTTCCCTCTTAAATTTGGAAATGAACTGATCGACATACTCATTAGCTAATTGTTTCATGGTTGAGAGATCAACTACCGATAAATCCGGCACGGCCCTTTGAAATTGACAATGAAATAACATTTTCACTTGTTCTCATGATGTAACTGAATTCGCAGGTAAAGCAATTTACCATGTAAAAGCGGTTTTCGACAAGGACAAAGGAAATAACCACAATTTCCCAATAATCAGCATGAGCTGCATCACCACATTGAGCCAGAAAACGATTAACATGTTCAAAAGTAGACTGGTTTTTCTCTCCAGTGAACAATGTAAATTCTGGCATTTTAAAACCTCTTGGATATGGTATCGTATCCATCCAATCAGGATATGGTTTTCTATAAATGTTTTGGAGGTATCCCGCATCATAGCCATATCTCCTCATTACAGGGTCCGCTGCTAATTGATTTCGTGCTGGACCAGCGACGGGCGCAGGAGCTACCACATAATTGGGTTGCAATGGCGGATTGAGATTTTGACGAGGTAATTGGTAGAACGGCTGCTGTGGTAATTGTGGTTGCTGTTGGGGTGGTACGTTGTGAGCAATCAGAGGTGGGTTAACCAGTACGTTTAACTGTGCTGGCATTGGTTGCTGGTCTTGAACATTTGGACTCATAGGGGTTGGAAAATGCTTATTCACGTTAGGCACCACAGGCTGAGGCGCTTGACGTTGTGGTTGGATATTTATCTGCTAGATTTATACTTGCCCCCTAGGGAATGGTACTATAAGATTCTGAGCATTTAGGACTACCGGTAGAGGACTTATCTGGATAGTAGATGGGCCTTGTATCTGAGCAACCTGATGTCCCCTTTGGAGGTTTTTGTCTATTACCGACTATCGAATAATTACTCTATTCGGGTTTGCGCTAATGTGTAGCAATCCTTCACTGGTTGCTATTGGCAAGGTTTCATTCCTTGGTAATATACGAATGGGTGGAATTGTAGAAGTAGTTTGTATGATTGTTCCGAACTATATAGTAGGACCCCTCAATGCTGATGGGGACCCAGTTCTCAGTTGGGTTGGTGCAATGGACCCTCCATGTTGACCTTGTGTGCATTCATGATAAGTGTTAATGATCAAAGGCCTAACCACTTCAGTCATACGCCTTACCACATAATCAGTGAGCTCGTTCTGAGTTTCCTCAATAGTTTGCCTCATGGTAGAAAGTACAACTGGTGTGAGTTCAGTTTACCTTCTTTCTTTAACACGCTGCCTAGACATATCGGCGGCCTCTTCTCAAGACTGGTTAGCCACCTCGGTATGAAGAAATTGAGCGGATGATGTCTCAGCATGGTTACTATCTTTCACCATTGATGCAGCTTGCTTGTCATTAGTATTATCCGAGTTGGTTCTACTCCAAGTGCGTGGCATAGCACTCTCTCGACTTAACTCAATAGGTGTCCCATCGAGCGTGCCAAAAAGATATTTCGTCGATTTGTTACTCCGTCGAAAAATCTTTCACCGAACGCTGCGTTTCGAATTTTATTAGAGGAGACTTGGGTCTTGAGTCAAGTTTGGACAGAGAATGTCAAATGCGTTTATTAATCCCAATGTAGATCTTACACCTTGACTCGATATGATGTCGAACTCGACAATACTAACCATGAAACGACAACTTACAAATGTTGAAATTAAGCTATGCCGGAATTTAATCGACGACACAACTTCAAAGTATGTCAGAATTTAATCAATGATGTAACTTGAACGAGTACGGCTAGAATCTAATCAATAGCTATACTCCAAACATAGCGCTGGAATTTAATCTACGACCCTGAGCTAGTGGCTCAATACTAGAATTTAATCAACAATGCTGAACCTGATAAAGACCCTCGTCGGAATTAAATCAACGACACAGAATCTGAAGATTATGACTAATATTACTCCTAATGTGCTTTAAAAATAAAGGCTAAATAAAGGATGTATTGTGTTGTTGAAGAAGGGTCCCTTCTACGTTGGAAGTCTTTGAGTATTTATAGAGCAGCTTGACAACCGTTCCTTGAAAGTCGTTTTCCACTTCCTTATGTTTCGTACTTCAACTGTTTACTGACTTGTTGGTATTGCTTACGCTCCTTGGGCATCACGTAGTAACTAATTTTCTTCAACGTGTCATTCTATTTCTTGTTATCCTTGATGCCCACGGTCGTGTCTTTACCTTTTGACATGTGTAAATGAATTTTTCACCACGTATTTCCATGATTTTGCACAAAACTTGCGATTCTGAACTTTGTCGACGTCATGTGCAAAGCTCGTGATCTAAGACTCGTCGACGTTACGTGCAAGGCTT